>OU426980.1:87105287-87224807 GCA_911387785.2 Aelia acuminata | reverse complement strand
GTTTTATACATCGATTTATTTGACGAACTAAATATGTTTTAACAATAAAAAAGTTATCTTATTAATGTTTTGGGCAAAATCAAATAGCTATGTTTTAATATCGATGTTTTGGACAAAAAAAAAAAATTGTTTTAACATCGATGTCTTAACAATAAAGAAGTTGTTGACAACCAAAACCAAGAAAGATATGTTGTAACATCGTTGTAGCAGAAAATATCAATTATGTTTTATTATCGACGTTTAACAATAACCAAGTTATTTTTAACATCGATGTTTGAAAAAAAAAATTTGATATAATATCGATGTTTTGACAATAACAAATATGCTCTTAACTTCGATGTTTTATCAATGATCAAGTTGTTTTTAACTTCGATGTTTTATACATAAACCAAGTTGCTTTTTAAAAGCGATTTTTTTGAAAAAATCAAGTATATTTTGCAAATACCAAGCTGTTTTAAACATCGATGTATTATACAAAAACAAATGTTTTAACAATAAAAAAGTTGTTTTCTTATCAATGTTCTGGGCAAAATTAAGTATGTTTTAACATCAATGTTTTGGACAAAAAAAATATGTTTTAACAATAAAAAAGTTATCTTATTAATGTGTTGGGCAAAATCAGATAGCAATGTTTTAAATCGATGTTTTAGACAAAAAAAAAATTGTTTTAACATCGATGTCTTAACAATAAAGAAGTTTTTGACAACCAAAACCAAGAAAGATATGTTGTAACATCGTTGTATCGGAAAATATCAATTATGTTTTATTATCGACGTTTAACAATAAACCAAGTTATTTTTAACATCGATGTTTTAAAAAAAACAAATTTTGATATAATATCGATGTTTTGACAATAACAAGTATGCTCTTAACTTCGATGTTTTATCAATGACCAAGTTGTTTTTAACTTCGATGTTTTATACAAAAACGAAGTTTGCTTTTAAAAGCGAATTTTTTGAAAAAAATCAAATATATTTTTGCAAATACCAAGCTGTTTTAAACATCGATGTATTATACAAAAAACAAATGTTTTAACAATAAAAAAGTTGTTTTCTTATCAATCTTTTGGGCAAAATTAAATATGTTTTAACATCAATGTTTTGGACAAAAAAAAATATGTTTTAACATCGATGTTTTAACAATAACCGAGTTGTTTTTAACATCGATATTTTAACAATAACTAAGTTGTTTTTAACCTCGATGTTTAAAAAAAAACAAATTTGGTATAACATCGATGTTTTGGACAAAACCAACGATATATTTGCTCTTGACCTCGATGTTTTAACAATAACCACGTTGTTTTAACATTGATATTTACTACTAAAACAAGAATGTTTTAACATCGACTTTTTAGACAAAAACAAATATGTTTTATCATCGATATTTTATTAATAACTAACTTTTTTTAACATAGATGTTTTATACAAAAACAAATATGTTTTAACATCGTTGTTTTGAATAAAAAACAATATAGATGCTCTTGAGATCAATGTTTTAGACAAAAACCATGTTATCTCATCAATGTTTTGCGCAAAATCAAATATGTTTTAAAATAGATGTTTTATAAGAAAACAAGTATGTTAAAACAATTATGTTTTAAAAATAACTAAGCTGTTTTAACATCGATGTTTTATACAAAAACCAATATTTTTTAACACCGATGTTTTAACAATAATCAAGTTGTTTTTAACATCCATATTTTTTACCAAAATAAGAATGTTTTAACATCGAACGTTTGGACAAAATCAAATATGTTTCGACAATAAAAAAGTTGTTTTAACATCAATGTTTTCGATCGATATTAAAACATACCTATTTGATTTTGCCCAAAACATTAATAAGATAACTTTTTTATTGTTAAAACATATTTATTTCGTCAAAAAAATCGATTGATGTTTTAACAATAAACTAGTTGATTTTAACAGCGATGTTTTTGACAAAAAAAAATATGTTTTAACATCTATGTTTTAAAAATAAACAAGTTGTTAACAACAAAACCAAAACAGATATGTTGTAACATCGTTGTATCGGAAAATATCAAATATGATTTATTATCGCCGTTTAACAATATCCAAGTTATTTTTAACATCGATGTTTTAAAAAAAACAAATTTGACAAAATATCGATGTTTTTACAATAACAAATATGCTCTTAACTTTGATGTTTTATCAATAACCAAGTTGTTTTTAACTTCGATGTTTTATAAAAAAAACCAAGTTGCTTTTAAAAGCGATTTTTTTGACAAAATAAAATGTATTTTAGTAATAACCAAGCTGTTTTAAACATCGATGTATTATAAAAAAACAAATGTTTTAACAATAAAAAAGTTGTTTTCTTATCAATGTTTTGGGCAAAATCAAATATGTTTTAACATCCTTGTTTTGGACAAAAAAAATATGTTTTAACATCGATGTTTTAACAATAACCGAGTTGTTTTTAACATCGATATTTTTTACAAAAACATGAATGTTTTAACATCGACTTTTTTGACCAAAACAAATATGTTTCATCATCGATATTTTATTAATAACCAACTTTTTTTAACATAGATGTTTTATACAAAAATAAATGTTTTAACATCGATGTTTTAGATAAAAAACAACAATATAGATGCTCTTGAGATCAATGTTTTAGACAAAAACCATGTTGTTTTCTCATTAACGTTTTGCGTCAAATCGAATAAGTTTTAATATAGATGTTTTATATAAAAATCAATATGTTTTAACATTAATGTTTTAACAATAATCAAGTGGTTTTTAACATCAACAAATGTTTTAACATCGATGTTTTAACAATAAACAAGTTGATTTTAACAGCGATGTTTTTGACAAAAAAAAAATATGTTTTAACATCGATGTTTTAAAAATAAACAAGTTGTTGACAACCAAAACCAAAACAGATATGTTGTAACATCGTTGTATCGGAAAATATCAAATATGTTTTAACATCGATGTTTTAACAATAAACAAGTTGATTTTAACAGCGATGTTTTACAAAAAACAAATTAAATATAATATACAATAACAAATATGCTCTTAACTTCGATGTTTTTTCAATAACCAAGTTGTTTTTAACCTCGATGCTTTAAAAAAAAACAAATTTGGTATAACATCGATGTTTTATACAAATACCAATATGTTTTAACGTCGATGTTTTAACAATAATCATGTTGTTTTTAACATCGATATTTTTTACCAAAACAAGGATGTTTTAACAGCAATCGTATTAACAATAATGTATATGTTTTAACATCGATGTTTTAACAATAACAAAGCTGTTTTTTACATCGATTTTTTTGACGAAATAAATATGTTTTAACAATAAAAGAGTTATCTTATTAATGTTTTGGGCAAAATCACAGAGGTATGTTTTAATATCAATGTTTTGGACAAAAAAACAAAATGTTTTAACATCGATGTTTTAACAATAAACAAGTTGATTTTAACAGCGTTGTTTTTGACAAAAAAAATATGTTTTAACATCGATGTTTTAACAATAAACAAGTTGTTGACAACCAAAACCAAGACAGATATGTTGTAACATCGTTGTATCGGAAAATATCAAATATGTTCTATTATCGACGTTTAACAATAACCAAGTTATTTTTAACATCGATGTTTTAACAAAAACAAATTTGATATAATATCGATGTTTTGGCAATAACGAATATGTTATAACAATAATCAAGTTGTGTTTAACAACGATATTTTTTACTAAAACAAGAATGTTTTAAACTATAACAAATATGTTTTAACATCGATGTTTTAACAATAACAAAGCTGTTTTTTACATCAAAGTTTTATACAAAAACCAATATATTTTATCATCGATATTTTATTAATAACCAACTTTTTTAACATAGATGTTTTATACAAAAACAAATATGTTTTAAAATCGATGTTTTGGATAAAAAACAACAATATATATGCTCTTGAGATCGATGTTTTAGACAAAAACCATGTTGTTTTCTCATCAATGTTTTGCGCAAAATCAAATATGGTTTAACATCGATGTTTTAACAATAAACAAGTTGATTTTAACAGCGATGTTTTTGACAAAAAAAAATATGTTTTAACATCGATGTTTTAAAAATAAACAAGTTGTTGACAACCAAAACCAAAACAGATATGTTGTAACATCGTTGTATCGGAAAATATCAAATATGTTTTAACTTCGATGTTTTAACAATAAACAAGTTAATTTTAACAGCGATGTTTTAAAAAAAACAAATTTGATATAATATCGATGTTTTTACAATAACAAATATGCTCTTAACTTCGATGTTTTATCAATAACCAAGTTGTTTTTAACCTCGATGCTTTAAAAAAAAACAAATTTGGTATAACATCGATGTTTTGGACAAAAAACAACGATATATTTGCTCTTGACCTCGATGTTTTAACAATAACCATGTTGTTTTTAACATGGATATTTTTTACTAAAAAGAGAATGTTTTAACATCGATTTTTTGGACCAAAAAAATATGTATGTTTTATCATCAATATTTTATTAGTAACCAACTTTTTTTAAGATACATGTTTTATACAAAAATAAATGTTTTAACATCGATGTTTTGGATAAAAAACAACAATATAGATGCTCTTGAGATCAATGTTTTAGACAAAAACCATGTTGTTTTCTCATCAATGTTTTGCGCAAAATCGAATATGTTTTAACATAGATGTTTTATACAAAAACAAATATGTTTTAACATAGATGTTTTATACAAAAACAAATATGTTTTAACATAGATGTTTTATACAAAAACAAATATGTTTTAACATCGATGTTTTAACAATAAACAAGTTGATTTTAATAGCGATGTTTTTGACAAAAAAAAATATGTTTTAACATCGATGTTTTAACAATAAAGAAGTTGCTGAAAACCAAAACCAAAACAAATATGTTGTAACATCGTTGTATCGGAAAATATCAAACATGTTTTATTATCGACGTTTAACAATAACCAAGTTATTTTTAACATCGATGTTTTAAAAAAAACAAATTTTATATAATATCGTTGTTTTGACAATAACAGATATGCTCTTAACTTCGATGTTTTAACAGTAACAATGTTGATTTTAACAGCGATGTTTTTGACAAAATCAAATATATTTTAATAATAACCATGCGGTTTTAAATATCGATGTTTTATACAAAAACAAATATGTTTTAACAATAAAAAAGTTGTTTTCTCATCAATGTTTTGGGCAATATCAAATATGTTTTAACCTCGAAGTTTTGGACAAAATCAAATATGTTTTTTCATCCATGTTTTATTCAAAAATTAAGTTGTTTTAAATAGCGATGTTCTTGATAAAAACAAATATGTTTCATCAGTAAAAAAGTTGTTTTAACATCAATATTTTCGATCGATATTAAAACATACCTATTTGATTTTGCCCAAAACATTAATAAACAACAAGAAACAAGTTGATTATACCAGCGATGTTTTTGACAAAAAAAAATATGTTTTAACATCGATGTTATAACAATAAACAAGTTGTTGACAACCAAAACCAAAACAGATATGTTGTAACATCGTTGTATCGGAAAATATCAAATATGTTTTATTATCGCCGTTTAACAATAACCAAGTTATTTTTAACATCGATGTTTTAAAAAAAACAAATTTGATATAATATCGAAGTTTTTACAATAACAAATATGTTTTAACAATAATCAAGTTGTGTTTAACAACGATATTTTTTACTAAAACAAGAATGTTTTAAACTATAACAAATATGTTTTAACAATAACAAAGCTGTTTTTTACACAAAGTTTTATACAAAAACCAATATATTTTATCATCGATATTTTATTAATAACCAACTTTTTTAACATAGATGTTTTATACAAAAACAAATATGTTTTAAAATCGATGTTTTGGATAAAAAACAACAATATATATGCTCTTGAGATCGATGTTTTAGACAAATACCATGTTGTTTTCTCATCAATGTTTTGCGCAAAATCAAATATGGTTTAACATCGATGTTTTAACAATAAACAAGTTGATTTTAACAGCGATGTTTTTGACAAAAAAAAATATGTTTTAACATCGATGTTTTAAAAATAAACAAGTTGTTGACAACCAAAACCAAAACAGATATGTTGTAACATCGTTGTATCGGAAAATATCAAATATGTTTTAACTTCGATGTTTTAACAATAAACAAGTTAATTTTAACAGCGATGTTTTAAAAAAAAACAAATTTGATATAATATCGATGTTTTTACAATAACAAATATGCTCTTAACTTCGATGTTTTATCAATAACCAAGTTGTTTTTAACCTCGATGCTTTAAAAAAAAACAAATTTGGTATAACATCGATGTTTTAGACAAAAAACAACGATATATTTGCACTTGACCTCGATGTTTTAACAATAACCATGTTGTTTTTAACATCGATATTTTTTACTAAAACAAGAATGTTTTAACATAGACTTTTTGGACCAAAACAAATATGTTTTATCATCGATATTTTATTAATAACCAGCTTTTTTTAAGATAGAAGTTTTATACAAAAATAAATGTTTTAACATCGATATTTTGGATAAAAAACAACAATATAGATGCTCTTGAGATGAATGTTTTAGACAAAAACCATGTTGTTTTGTCATCAATATTTTGGGCAAAATCAAATATGTTTTAACAATAACCAAGCTGTTTTTAACATCGGTTTTTTATACAAAAACAGATATGTTTTAACAATAAACAAGTTGATCTTAACATCGATGCTTTAACAACGTTAATAATGTTTTGGAAAATATCAAATATGTTTAAACAACGATGTTTTAAAAATAACTAAGCTGTTTAAACATCGATGTTTTATACAAAAACCAATATGTTTTAAAATCGATGTTTTAACAATAATCAAGTTGTGTTTAACAACTATATTCTTTACTAAAACAAGAATGTTTTAACATCAATGTTTTAGACAATAACAAATATATTTTAACATCGATGTTTTAACAATAACAAAGCTGTTTTTACATCGATTTTTTTGACGAAATAAATATTTTTAAAAATAAAAAAGTTACCTTATTAATGTTTTAGGCAAAATCAAATAGGTATGTTTTAATATCGATGTTTTGGACAAAAAAAAAATGTTTTAACATCGATGTTTTAACAATAATCAAGTTGTGTTTAACAACGATATTTTTTACTAAAACAAGAATGTTTTAAACTATAACAAATATGTTTTAACATCGATGTTTTAACAATAACAAAGCTGTTTTTTACACAAAGTTTTATACAAAAACCAATATATTTTATCATCGATATTTTATTAATAACCAACTTTTTTAACATAGATGTTTTATACAAAAACAAATATGTTTTAAAATCGATGTTTTGGATAAAAAACAACAATATAGATGCTCTTGAGATGAATGTTTTAGACAAAAACCATGTTGTTTTGTCATCAATATTTTGGGCAAAATCAAATATGTTTTAACAATAACCAAGCTGTTTTTAACATCGGTTTTTTATACAAAAACAGATATGTTTTAACAATAAACAAGTTGATCTTAACATCGATGCTTTAACAACGTTAATAATGTTTTGGAAAATATCAAATATGTTTAAGAAAAACCAAGTTGCTTTTAAAAGCGATTTTTTTGGCAAAATAAAATATATTTTAATAATAACCAAGCTGTTTTAAACATCGATGTTTTAAAAATAACTAAGCTGTTTGAACATCGATGTTTTATACAAAAACCAATATGTTTTAAAATCGGTGTTTTAACAATAATCAAGTTGTGTTTAACAACGATATTCTTTACTAAAACAAGAATGTTTTAACATCAATGTTTTAGACAATAACAAATATGTTTTAACATCGATGTTTTAACAATAACAAAGCTGTTTTTAACATCGATATTTTATCAATAACTTAGTTGTTTTTAACCTCGATACTTAAAAAAAAAAAACAAATTTGGTATAACATCGATGTTTTGGACAAAAAACAACGATATATTTGCTATTGACCTCGATGTTTTAAATATAACCATGTTGTTTTTAACATTGATATTTTTTACTAAAACAAGAATGTTTTAACATCGACATTTTGGACCAAAACAAATATGTTTTAACATCGATGTTTTAAAAATAAACAAGTTGTTGACAACCAAAACCAAAACAGATATGTTGTAACATCGTTGTATCGGAAAATATCAAATATGTTTTAACATCGATGTTTTAACAATAAACAAGTTGATTTTAAAAGCGATGTTTTAAAAAAAACAAATTTGATATAATATCGATGTTTTTACAATAACAAATATGCTCTTAACTTCGATGTTTTATCAATAACCAAGTTGTTTTTAACCTCGATGCTTTAAAAAAAACAAATTTGGTATAACATCGATGTTTTAGACAAAAAACAACGATATATTTGCACTTGACCTCGATGTTTTAACAATAACCATGTTGTTTTTAACATCGATATTTTTTACTAAAACAAGAATGTTTTAACATCGAATTTTTGGACCAAAACAAATATGTTTTATCATCGATATTTTATTAATAACCAGCTTTTTTTAAGATGGATGTTTTATACAAAAATAAATGTTTTAACATCGATGTTTTGGATAAAAAACAACAATATAGATGCTCTTGAGATGAATGTTTTAGACAAAAACAATGTTGTTTTCTCATCGATGTTTTGGGAAAAATCAAATATGTTTTAACAATAACCAAGCTGTTTTTAACATCGATTTTTTATACAAAAACAGATATGTTTTAACAATAAACAAGTTCATCTTAACATCGATGCTTTAACAAGTTGTTGACAACCAAAAGCAAAACAGATATGTTGTAACATCATTGTTTTGGAAAATATCAAATATGTTTAAACAACGATGTTTTAAAAATAACTAAGCTGTTTGAACATCGATGTTTTATACAAAAACCAATATGTTTTAACATCGATATTTTAACAATAATCAAGTTGTGTTTAACAACGATATTTTTTACTAAAACAAGAATGTTTTAACATCAATGTTTTAGACCATAACAAATATGTTTTAACATCGATGTTTTAACAATAACAAAGCTGTTTTTTACATCGATGTTTTATACAAAAACCAGTATGTTTTAACATCGATGTTTTAACGTCAACAAATGTTTTAACATCCATGATTTAACAATAAACAAGTTATTTTTAACATCGATGTTTTTAAAAAAAACAAATTCGATATAATATCGATGTTTTTACAATAACCGATATGCTTTTAACTTCGATGTTTTATCAATAACCATGTTGTTTATAACTTCGATGTTTTATAAGAAAAACCAAGTTGCTTTTAAAAGCGATTTTTTTGGCAAAATAAAATATATTTTAATAATAACCAAGCTGTTTTAAACAACGATGTTTTAAAAATAACTAAGCTGTTTGAACATCGATGTTTTATACAAAAACCAATATGTTTTAAAATCGATGTTTTAACAATAATCAAGTTGTGTTTAACAACGATATTCTTTACTAAAACAAGAATGTTTTAACATCAATGTTTTAGACAATAACAAATATGTTTTAACATCGATGTTTTAACAATAACAAAGCTGTTTTTACATCGATTTTTTTGACGAAATAAATATTTTTAAAAATAAAAAAGTTACCTTATTAATGTTTTAGGCAAAATCAAATAGGTATGTTTTAATATCGATGATTTGGACAAAAAAAAAATGTTTTAACATCGATGTTTTAACAATAATCAAGTTGTGTTTAACAACGATATTTTTTACTAAAACAAGAATGTTTTAAACTATAACAAATATGTTTTAACATCGATGTTTTAACAATAACAAAGCTGTTTTTTACACAAAGTTTTATACAAAAACCAATATATTTTATCATCGATATTTTATTAATAACCAACTTTTTTAACATAGATGTTTTATACAAAAACAAATATGTTTTAAAATCGATGTTTTGGATAAAAAACAACAATATATATGCTCTTGAGATCGATGTTTTAGACAAAAACCATGTTGTTTTCTCATCAATGTTTTGCGCAAAATCAAATATGGTTTAACATCGATGTTTTAACAATAAACAAGTTGATTTTAACAGCGATGTTTTTGACAAAAAAAAATATGTTTTAACATCGATGTTTTAAAAATAAACAAGTTGTTGACAACCAAAACCAAAACAGATATGTTGTAACATCGTTGTATCGGAAAATATCAAATATGTTTTAACTTCGATGTTTTAACAATAAACAAGTTAATTTTAACAGCGATGTTTTAAAAAAAAACAAATTTGATATAATATCGATGTTTTTACAATAACAAATATGCTCTTAACTTCGATGTTTTATCAATAACCAAGTTGTTTTTAACCTCGATGCTTTAAAAAAAAACAAATTTGGTATAACATCGATGTTTTAGACAAAAAACAACGATATATTTGCACTTGACCTCGATGTTTTAACAATAACCATGTTGTTTTTAACATCGATATTTTTTACTAAAACAAGAATGTTTTAACATAGACTTTTTGGACCAAAACAAATATGTTTTATCATCGATATTTTATTAATAACCAGCTTTTTTTAAGATAGAAGTTTTATACAAAAATAAATGTTTTAACATCGATATTTTGGATAAAAAACAACAATATAGATGCTCTTGAGATGAATGTTTTAGACAAAAACCATGTTGTTTTGTCATCAATATTTTGGGCAAAATCAAATATGTTTTAACAATAACCAAGCTGTTTTTAACATCGGTTTTTTATACAAAAACAGATATGTTTTAACAATAAACAAGTTGATCTTAACATCGATGCTTTAACAACGTTAATAATGTTTTGGAAAATATCAAATATGTTTAAACAACGATGTTTTAAAAATAACTAAGCTGTTTAAACATCGATGTTTTATACAAAAACCAATATGTTTTAAAATCGATGTTTTAACAATAATCAAGTTGTGTTTAACAACTATATTCTTTACTAAAACAAGAATGTTTTAACATCAATGTTTTAGACAATAACAAATATATTTTAACATCGATGTTTTAACAATAACAAAGCTGTTTTTACATCGATTTTTTTGACGAAATAAATATTTTTAAAAATAAAAAAGTTACCTTATTAATGTTTTAGGCAAAATCAAATAGGTATGTTTTAATATCGATGTTTTGGACAAAAAAAAAATGTTTTAACATCGATGTTTTAACAATAATCAAGTTGTGTTTAACAACGATATTTTTTACTAAAACAAGAATGTTTTAAACTATAACAAATATGTTTTAACATCGATGTTTTAACAATAACAAAGCTGTTTTTTACACAAAGTTTTATACAAAAACCAATATATTTTAGTTTTCTCATCAATGTTTTGCGCAAAATCAAATATGGTTTAACATCGATGTTTTAACAATAAACAAGTTGATTTTAACAGCGATGTTTTTGACAAAAAAAAATATGTTTTAACATCGATGTTTTAAAAATAAACAAGTTGTTGACAACCAAAACCAAGACAGATATGTTGTAACATCGTTGTATCGGAAAATATCAAATATGTTTTATTATCGACGTTTAACAATAACCAAGTTATTTTTAACATCGATGTTTAAAAAAAACACAAATTTGATATAATATCGATGTTTTGACAATAACAAATATGCTCTTAACTTCGGTGTTTTAAAAATAACAAAGTTGATTTTAACAGCGATGTTTTTGACAAAAAAAATATGTTTTAATATCGATGTTTTAAAAATAAGCAAGTTGTTGACAACCAAAAGCAAAACAGCTATGTTGTAACATCGTTGTTTTGGAAAATATCAAATATGTTTTATTATCGACGTTTTAACAATAACCAAATTATTTTTAATATCGATGTTTAAAAAAAAAACAAATTTGATATAATATCGATGTTTTTACAATAACCGATATGCTCTTAACTTCGATGTTTTATCAATGACCAAGTTGTTTTTAACTTCGATGTTTTATACAAAAACCAAGTTGCTTTTAAAAGCGATTTTTTCGACAAAATCAAATATATTTTAGCAATAACCAAGCTGTTTTAAACATCGATGTATTATACAAAAACAAATGTTTTAACAATAAAAAATTTGTTTTCTTATCAATGTTTTAAAAATAAACAAGTTGATTTTAACATCGATGTTTTATACAAAAACCAATATGTTTTAAAATCGATGTTTTAACAATAACAAAGCTGTTTTTTACATCGTTTTTTTTGACGAAATAAATATTTTTTAAAAATAAAAAAGGTATCTTATTAATGTTTTAGGCAAAATCATACCTATTTGTTTTAATATCGATGTTTTGGACAAAAAAAAAATGTTTTAACATCGATGTTTTAACAATAAACAAGTTGATTTTAACAGCGATGTTTTTGACATAAAAATATGTTTTAACATCGATGTTTTAACAATAAACAAGTTGTTGACAACCAAAACCAAGACGGATATGTTGTAACATTGTAACGTTGTATCGGAAAATATCAAATATGTTTAATTATCGACGTTTAACAATAACCAAGTTATTTTTAACATCGATGTTTAAAAAAAACACAAATTTGATATAACATCGATGTTTTGGACAAAATACAACGATATATTAGCTCTTGACCTCGATGTTTTAAATATAACAAAGTTGATTTTAACAGCGATGTTTTTGACAAAAAAATATGTTTTACTATTGACGTTTTAACAATAACCAAGTTATTTGTAACATCGATGTTTTTAAAAAAAAAATTGAAATAATATCGATGTTTACAATAACCGATATGCTCTTAATTTCAATGTTTTATCAATGACCAAGTTATTTTTAACATCGATGTTTTTAAAAAAAAAATTGAAATAATATCGATGTTTACAATAACCGATATGCTCTTAATTTCGATGTTTTATCAATGACCAAGTTGTTTTTAACTTCGATGTTTTTGACGAAAAAAAAATATGTTTGTTTTAACAATAACAAAGCTGTTTTTAACATCGATGTTTTTGACGAAAAAAATATGCTCTTGACATCGATGTTTTAACAATAACCAAGTATTTTTTAACAGCGATGTTTTTGACAAAATCAAATATGTTTTAACAATAAAAAAGTTGTTTTCTCATCAATGTTTTGGGCAATATCAAATATGTTTTAACCACGAAGTTTTGGACAAAATCAAATATGTTTTTAAATCGATGTTTTAACAAGAAGTAATGTGACTTTTTCATCCAACTATAACTAAGTCGTTTTTAACTTTGATGTTTTATAAAAAAAACCAAGTTGCTTTTAAAAGTGATTTTTTTGACAAAATCAAATATATTTTAGCAATAACCAAGCTGTTTTAAACATCGATGCTTTAATAATAAACAAGTTGTTGACACCCAAAAGCAAAACAGATATGTTGTAATATCGTTGTTTTGAAAAATATCAAATATATTTTACTATCGACGTTTTAACAATAACCAAGTTATTTTTAACATCGATGTTTTTAAAAAAAAAATTGAAATAATATCGATGTTTACAATAACCGATATGCTCTTAATTTCGATGTTTTATCAATGACCAAGTTGTTTTTAACTTCGATGTTTTATACAAAAACCAAGTTGCTTTTAAAAGCGATTTTTTTGACAAAATCAAATATATTTTAGCAATAACGAAGCTGTTTTAAACATCGATGTATTATAAAAAAACAAATGTTTTAAAAATAAAAAATTTGTTTTCTTATCAATGTTTTAAAAATAAACAAGTTGATTTTAACAGCGATGTTTTAAAAAAAACAAATTTGATATAATATCGATGTTTTTACAATAACAAATATGCTCTTAACTTCGATGTTTTATCAATAACCAAGTTGTTTTTAACCTCGATGCTTTAAAAAAAACAAATTTGGTATAACATCGATGTTTTGGACAAAAAACAACGATATATTTGCTCTTGACCTAGATGTTTAACAATAACCATGTTGTTTTTAACATCTTATCTATCTTTTAACATTTAACTAAAAGAAGAATGTTTTACAATCGACTTTTTGGACCAAAACAAATATGTTTTATCATCAATATTTTATTATTAACCAACTTTTTTTTAACATAGATGTTTTATACAAAAAGAAATATGTTTTAACATCGATGTTTTGGATAAAAAACAACAATATAGATGCTCTTGAGATCAATGTTTTAGACAAAAACCATGTTGTTTTCATATCAATGTTTTGCGCAAAATCAAATATGTTTAAACAACGATGTTTTAAAAAAAACTAAGCTGTTTAAACATCGATGTTTTATACAAAAACCTATATGTTTTAACATTGATGTTTTAACAATAATCAGGTTGTTTTTAACATCGATATTTTTTACTTAAAACAGAATGTTTTAACATCAATGTTTTAGACAATAACAAATGTTTTAACATCGATGTTTTAACAAAGCTGTTTTTTGCATCGATTTTTTTGACGAAATAAATATGTTTTAACAATAAAAAAGCTATCTTATCAATGTTGTTAACGCTCATAAACTTTAATTTATTACTTAAATCAATTTGTTGTTGTTTTTTTTGTTTCTTTTAAAATGAAGTCATTTATTTTATTTTATTGTTTAATTTCTTAATTTTTGTTAATAGGGTTTAATTTGTATAATTATTTTGTTTAGATTTTTTTCTCTCTTTTAATAATTTTGTTTAATTGAATCAATTAAATTATTGATGCGATGTTTGTGGGAAGACAAATGTTTATAAGGCCGTCTTAGTGCAGATGTTTTAATACAACAGCAGTGCTAATACCAGTAGTGTTGTATACAGTTGTGTATACACAGCCAGATTCTAACAGTCCACTGACTTACGTAGACGCGTCTACGGCCCTCATCTGCCCGCTGCAGTTTTCGAGAACGAGTTTTCGCCCACTGCGAACTGTATGCTGCCCAAGCACCGACTCCTTCATCTGATGAAATTTATCAGCCTAATTCGACTTCATCATTCTGCGACATCGCCCAGCGATCCAAGTGAATATTGACATTCTTTTCATTAATTGATTCATAGAAGCTTCTTTTCTTTTTATTTCATTTTCATTTATTTCATTAGAGAGAAAATTTAATTTTGTTTGTTTCATTTTATTTGTTTGTTTTACTGTTTTATTTTGGGGAAATTATTTCTTTTTTTTTTTGTAAAAATGATTTCATTTTATATTAATGTTTTATTTTGATGATGAATAAATGTTTATATTTTCGGTTTCCTTTTTTTTGTAATCAATTGTTTATTTATTTTAATTTAAGTTTCATTTTGGAGGTCCACTACTTTCCGAAGGGAATTTAACATAAATTTTGGTCCTCCGGGCCGGATATAAACATTTATTCACTACATTTTTTATTAATTAGATTCAATTATATATTTATTCAGGTAAGCAATGGGGCCTAAAATCGATAAAAATGAGATTCAATTAGCTGAACTTGAGGATGAATTAGAGGATTTAGCCTCAGAGATAAAAGATACAAGGGATGTTGGTATTAGTTGTTCTGAAAATCAACAGATGATAAATTTATTTAAAGCACGTTTGTCTAGGTTAGACAATATTTATGAAAAATTCCAGGGACTAATTAAAAATGCTAAGTCATTGGCAAAGGTTCTGGGGGATGAATCTACGTCGCGTTTTGATGATTTGAGAAATAAAACTCGAAATTATTTTTACGAGGCTTTATCTGTTGAACTTCCTGGGGAAACCACTTTTACTGACCAATCTAAGATGGCGGATAGTAGAATCGGGTTTGAACCACAAATTAAATTACCAACTATTAATTTACCAACTTTTGACGGTAAAATTTCAAAATGGATGTCGTTTAAAGATACATATATGTCACTCATTCATAATAATAGTCAATTGTCAGAAATTCAAAAATTTCACTATCTTCATTCCGCTTTAAAGGGTTCAGCGCTACAATCTATAGCTGCCATTTTGACCACCACAGATGGCTACCAGCAAGCTTGGGACACCTTAGTACAAAAATACGACAATAAACGGATTCATGCCACCAGCTACCTTATCAATATTTTTAATTTTAAGCCAATCACAAAAAGTGATTTTCGCTCATTAGAAAATTTTACCGAAATTGTTTTAGAAAGCGCGACGGCCTTCCGAAATATGAATCTTAATGACCCCTCCGAGTTAATTTTGTTAACTTATTGCTTAAGATTATTAGATCCCAAAACGCGAGAACGTTTTGAATCCGAATTCGGTTCTTCATCTGAAATTCCGACGTTTGAAAATTTTTCAAATTTTATTCATCGCCTATCTTTACAATTACAAACGGACTCTCTAACCTCTAATATAGGAGTCAATGCTCAATATTCTCAGCCCCACAGGCCACAATCAGTAAATAAACGGGTTTTAATGTCGACTGATAGCAATTCTACAAATAATATTTGTCCTCTGTGCCGGGAAAGACATCGTTTGTATAGGTGCTCGCGCTTCCTTTCTATGGGACCCAGAGAACGTTTTAATAAATCAAAACAGCTAAACCTGTGCGCCAATTGTTTAAAGCCCGGCCATTATGGCAACTCATGCCCATGCACTAGCTCCTGCTATCATTGCAATAGGCGCCATCATTCTTTATTACATTTTCCCACTTCTCCAACCAGGTCTCCTGGTCACGTGGGTGGAAATGCCCCTAGTAGTTCCTCTTGTTCCGGTAACAATGCAAGACCCGAACCAACTTCTGTTGTAAAAAATGTGATAGGCTCAGAAAAGACCAATATACAAACAACGACGGATTTAAAGGGCTCCGTTCTGTCATCAACGTCGGAGGCCAATGTCTCCATTATGTTGGGAACAGCGATGGCTAGAATAGAAGATAGTAATGGGCAATATCATCCTATTCGGATTTTAATTGATTGTGGATCACAAAGATCATTTATATCATCTAGATGCGCGCGAATTTTAGGACTTAATAGATGCCTCAATCCACAGGCGCTTTATGGTTTTGGAGATAGTCCAATAAAGGGAGGTAATTACCAAACTTTTTGCACTCTTGTGCCCAAAAATAGTTTGTATCCCCGACTCCATACTAATGCTGTGATAGTCCCTAAGATTATTGAGAGTATGCCAACCTGTCCAATACCAAGGGATGTAAATGAATATTTTAAGCAGTATGACCTAGCTGATAATTCGTTTGGAAAACCAGGACCAATCGATTTTTTATTGGGGGCGGATTTATTTGGTCAAATCCTAACTGGTGGGTGTATAAACCGTGAAGGGTATCCTAATGCTCTCCAAACCATCTTTGGTTATGTGGTCATTGGACCTCTAGGTCCTCAACCTTTGGTCAAAAATAAATCGATTTCACTAATTACATCCTGCGGTCAACTTAATGACCGACTAAGCAACACCTTAGAGAAATTTTGGGAAATTGAAAAGGTCCCCGAAACAGTCAGAATGGATCCTGAAAATGTTATTGCGGATGAACATTTTCGATTAACTCATTCTCGAGACCCAACCGGACGTTACATTGTCCGGCTACCATTCAAAGATCAGGCCAGACCTTATCTGAGTAGTTCCTATAAAAATGCCATGACCCGTTTTCTAAAATTAGAACACCGGTTAAATAAAATACCCTTATTAAAGGAAAAATATTCCAACATTATCGATGAATATTTAAAATTAGGCTACGTCTCGCCGGCAGATAGTCCGGGTAGATATTATCTACCACACCATTGTGTTATGAAGGATAACACTTGTTCGAAACTACGCATAGTTTTTGATGCATCGTCATCTACTGAATTTGGCTCCCTCGATGACCATCTCCTTATCGGTCCTAAACTCCAGCTGGATATTAGGTATGTGCTTCTTAATTTCAGACGCTATCCTATTGCGTTTGCATCAGACATATGTCAGATGTTTTTACAAATATTAATCCATAAAGAAGATGTCCCATATCAACATTTTCTGTACCGCACTGATCCATCAAAACCAGTTGAGGAGTATCAATTGAATAGACTCACCTTCGGTTTTTCTAGCTCTCCTTATCTCGCGATTCGTGTATTACATCAACTAGTAATAGATGAAGAAGCATCATATCCAAAAGCCTCAGAAACCTTAAAAAACCACATATATGTGGATGATATTCTAACTGGAGCGAACACTATTGAAGAAGCCCGTCAGCTTCAGTGCGAATTGATAGCATTACTAAATAAAGGGGGTTTCAGTTTGTCAAAATGGGTGAGTAACACTCCAGAATTATTAAGCTCTCTTGCGGACAAACAAGAAATGATTAAATTCTTAGAACCTGACAATAAATCAGTAAAGTTATTAGGGATGCAGTGGGACTCGGTTCTGGACTGCCTTTCTTATGATATTCAAGATATCAAATTAATAATGACGAAAAGAGGGATCATGTCAGCCGTTGCGCGAATGTACGACCCACTCGGTTACCTTGCTCCCGTCACCTTTAAGGCAAAATCATATTTGCAGAAGCTATGGACTATAAAAGACTTATCCTGGGACAGTCCACTACCTTCGGAAATAGCCACAGTTTACAGAGAATTCTTTGACTCTCTGAAAACCCTACGATCCATTCAAATACCTCGTTGCATATTTCCCCGAAAGCCGCTCCACGTTACATTAGTGGGATTCGCTGATGCATCGGAATTAGGTTACGCAGCCACTATTTATTTGAGAGTTCAATTCCATGACAGACAAACAGAAAGTCACTTAATTATGTCTAAAACCCGCCTCGCTCCATTGAAAACATTATCTATTCCTAAGTTAGAATTATGCGCTGCGCTGTTACTAGCCCAAACTAGACAATCCATTTCTAGCATTATTGACCCACATGTCAATTCCACTTACTTATTCTCGGACTCGTCAATTGTTCTTAGTTGGTTACGCCATTCTCCACATTTATTAAAAACATTCGTGGCGAACCGAATTACACATATACTAGAGTTATCGTCGGAAAAGGAATGGTACCACGTTTCATCGTCTGAGAATCCAGCCGATCTTGCTTCCCGTGGATCCATACCAGTAGATCTAATTAATAACCAGTTATGGTGGCTTGGCCCTCAATGGCTCACACGTGATATTTCTGAATGGCCCGATATTCTTCTTAATGAGGCTGTGCCAGTGCCAGAAATAAAACCTAACGCTCTGGTATGTACAAGTCAGGTATCAAATTCCTACATGATTGAGGTAATGGAAAGGTTCTCTTCGTTTGGTAAATTAACGAGGATATTTTCCTACATTGCCCGATTCCTAAGGAACTTGAAGATACCTCTTACGGAAAGAAAACATGGAGCACTGAGTTTAGGTGAATTAGCTGAAGGTACTCGACTTTTAATAATATGCGTTCAACAGCATTACCTTCCTATAAACTCAAAAACAACGATAAGAGCTCTGCAATCATTATCACCCTTCTTGGATAGCCTGGGAATTCTCAGGGTGGGCGGTCGTTTGAAAAACAGTCCGTTGCCCTATAATGCCAAGCACCCGATAATACTTCCCCAAAAAGTGCACCTTACAAAGCTGTTGATTGATCACTACCATAGAACTTACCTCCACCCCGGTCCACAACTATTACACTCACTCTTGCTGCGGAATTACTGGATAATATCAGGAAGGCGTATAATTCGGCACCGTGTTCACAAGTGTGTAACTTGCCATAGATTTCGTTCAAAGAATTTCACGCCTCTTATGTCCGATCTTCCACCTTCGAGATTCGAACAAGGAAGGCCATTTATTATAACTGGGGTTGATTTTGCCGGACCGTTTATGACTAAAGAGTCAAATAAACGCAAAAGTAGTATCCAAAAATCATACGTCTCTCTGTTCGTTTGCTTGAGTAATAGGGCCGTACATCTTGAACTTGTGTCTCAGTTAACTACCGATGCTTTCCTCGCCTGTCTGAATAGATTTGTATCGCGCCGAGGGTTGCCGTCTAAAATTCTATCCGACAATGGGACTAATTTTGTTGGAGCAAGTAGACACTTAAAGGACCTTTACCAATGGCTGAACCGGGAGGAAACTCTAACCAAGATTCAATCTCATCTTCATCCTTTGAAAATAGAATGGGAGTTCATCCCTCCGGGTGCACCACATTTCGGAGGTATTTGGGAAGCTGGGGTGAAGTCATTCAAACATCATTTGTGCCGAGTCCTCAAGGATCACGTTCTGAATTTTGAGGAAATGAACACACTTATAATTAGAATAGAAGCTGTTTTAAATTCAAGACCCCTTTATCCTTTGTCAGCTTCTCCTGAAAATCTGGACGTTTTGACACCTGGTCACTTCATTATAGGTGCTCCCCTCGTAGCTGTTCCAGAATCTGATTACCTTGATATCCAAATAAACCGGTTATCGCGTTGGCAACTTTTGCAAAAATTTACGCAGGACATTTGGAGGAGGTGGAGAAGTGACTACTTAAATAGCCTACAGCAAAAGGTCAAATGGTCAAATCGGATTGATAATATTGAACCAAATGCTTTGGTCCTGTTAAGGGAACCCAACGTGCCACCTTTACAGTGGCCTAGGGGAAGAGTAGTAGAAGTCCTTCCGGGCCGTGACGGTACGGTAAGGGTAGTCAAAATTAGAACTTCAAAAGGGGAATTCATTCGTCCAGTTACGAAGTTAGCACCATTGCTGTCCCCAGACTAATTTTAAGATGTATAAATTTTTGCCCATTGCAAAAATTGGTGGGCGGGATGTTAACGCTCATAAACTTTAATTTATTACTTAAATCAATTTGTTGTTGTTTTTTTTGTTTCTTTTAAAATGAAGTCATTTATTTTATTTTATTGTTTAATTTCTTAATTTTTGTTAATAGGGTTTAATTTGTATAATTATTTTGTTTAGATTTTTTTCTCTCTTTTAATAATTTTGTTTAATTGAATCAATTAAATTATTGATGCGATGTTTGTGGGAAGACAAATGTTTATAAGGCCGTCTTAGTGCAGATGTTTTAATACAACAGCAGTGCTAATACCAGTAGTGTTGTATACAGTTGTGTATACACAGCCAGATTCTAACAGTCCACTGACTTACGTAGACGCGTCTACGGCCCTCATCTGCCCGCTGCAGTTTTGGAGAACGAGTTTTCGCCCACTGCGAACTGTATGCTGCCCAAGCACCGACTCCTTCATCTGATGAAATTTATCAGCCTAATTCGACTTCATCATTCTGCGACATCGCCCAGCGATCCAAGTGAATATTGACATTCTTTTCATTAATTGATTCATAGAAGCTTCTTTTCTTTTTATTTTATTTTCATTTATTTCATTAGAGAGAAAATTTAATTTTGTTTGTTTCATTTTATTTGTTTGTTTTACTGTTTTATTTTGGGGAAATTATTTCTTTTTTTTTTTGTAAAAATGATTTCATTTTATATTAATGTTTTATTTTGATGATGAATAAATGTTTATATTTTCGGTTTCCTTTTTTTTGTAATCAATTGTTTATTTATTTTAATTTAAGTTTCATTTTGGAGGTCCACTACTTTCCGAAGGGAATTTAACAAATGTTTTGGGCAAAATCAAATAGGTATGTTTTAATATCGCTGTTTTGGACAAAAAAAAAAAGTTTTAACATCGATGTTTTAACAATAAGCAAGTTGATTTTAACAGCGATGTTTTTGACAAAAAAAAAAATGTTTTAACTTCGATGTTTTAACAATAAACAAGTTGTTGACAACCAAAACCAACACAGATATGTTGTAACTTTGTTGCATCGGAAAATATCAAATATGTTTTATTATCGACGTTTAACAATAACCAAGTTATTTTTAACATCAATGTTTTAAAATAAAACAAATTTGATATAATATCGATGTTTTAACAATAACAAAGTTGATTTTAACAGAAATGTTTTTGACAAAATCAAACATATTTTTGAATAATCAAGTTATTTTTAACATCGATGTTTTAGACAAAAAAAAAAAATGTTTTAACATCGATTTTTTAACAATATTCAAGTTGTTGATAACCAAGGACCAAAACAGATATGTTAAAACAAATATGTTTTAACATAGATGTTTTATAAAAAAAACAAATATGTTTAAACAACGATGTTTTAAAAATAACTAAGCTGTTTGAACATCGATGTTTTATACAAAAACCAATATGTTTTAACATCGATGTTTTAACAATAATCAAGTTGTTTTTAACATCGATATTTTTTACTAAAACAAGAATGTTTTAACATCGACTTTTTGGACCAAAACAAATATGTTTTAACAACGATGTTTTTACAATAACAAAGCTGTTTTTTACATATATTATTTTGACGAAATAAATATGTTTTAACAATAAAAAAGTTATCTTATCAATGTTTTGGGCAAAATCAAATAGGTATGTTTTAATATCGATGTTTTGGACAAAAAAAAAAAATGTTTTAACATCGATGTTTTAATAATAAACAAGTTGATTTTAACAGCGATGTTTTTGACAAAAAAAAATATGTTTTGACATCGATGTTTTAACAATAAACGAGTTGTTGACAGCCAAAACCAACACAGATATGTTGTAAATTTGTTGTATCGGAAAATATCAAATATGTTTTATTATCGCCGTTTAACAATAACCAAGTTATTTTTAACATCGATGTTTAAAAAAAAAACAAATTTGATATAATATCGATGTTTTGACAATAACAAATATGCTCTTAACTTCGATGTTTTATCAATAACCAAGTTGTTTTTAACTTCGATGTTTTATAAAAAAAAAAAAAAGTTGCTTTTAAAAGCGATTTTTTTGACAAAATCAAATATATTTTAGCAATAACCAAGCTGTTTTAAACATCGATGTATTATAAAAAAACAAACATCTTCGAATCTGTAACTAGATCTTTACTTACATATGGGAGTCAAGTCTGGGGAAACCAATACTTTGAAAAGTTAGGAAGTGTCCAGAGAACATTCATTAAGAAATTATTTAAATTACCTAAAATCACACCAAATTATATGATTTATATACAGTCTAAACTGACACCGGTTCATGTGTTCACTTTTGAACTTCAATTTAAGTATATTTTAAAAACTTTAAATCATACAGGGTTTCGTCTAACTAAACTGGTTGCAGAAGAAGTTATTGGGAAGAAGGTGTTATGGTTCAAGGATTGGATAGATTGGGCTAGAAAAGTGGAATGTGAATTTAGCGAAATATTTATCTCTACTGAACAATGGAGGAAAGAGTTAAAATTATTGAAAGCTGGGCTCACCAAATATTATGATATTAGTTTTAGAGAAATGTTGATTGATTTATTTGCTCTTGACCTCGATGTTTTAACAATAACCATGTTGTTTTTAACATCGATATTTTTTACTAAAACAAGAATGTTTTAACATCGACTTTTTGGACCAAAACAAATATATTTTATCATCGATATTTTATTAATAACCAACTTTTTTTAACATAGATGTTTTATACAAAAACAAATATGTTTTAACATCAATGTTTTAGACAAAAACCATGTTGTTTTCTCATCAATGTTTTGCGCAAAATCGAATATGTTTTAACATAGATGTTTTATACAAAAACTAATATGTTTAAACAACGATGTTTTAAAAATAACTAAGCTGTTTGAACATCGATGTTTTATACAAAAACCAATATGTTTTAACTTCGATGTTTTAACAATAATCAAGTTGTTTTTAACATCAACAAATGTTAAAATGTCGATGTTTTAACAATAAACAAGTTGATTTTAACAGCGATGTTTTAAAAAAAAAAAAAATTGAAATAATATCGATGTTTACAATAACAAATATGCTCTTAACTTCGATGTTTTATCAATAACCAAGTTGTTTTTAACTTCGATGTTTTATACAAAAACCAAGTTGCTTTTAAAAGCAATTTTTTTGACAAAATCAAATATATTTTAGCAATAACCAAGCTGTTTTAAACATCGATGTATTATAAAAAAACAAATGTTTTAACAATAAAACAGTTGTTTTCTTATCAATGTTTTGGGCAAAATCAAATATGTTTTAACATCAATGTTTTGAACAAAAAAAATATGTTTTAACATCGATGTTTTAACAATAACCGAGTTATTTTTAATATCGATATTTTAACAATAACTAAGTTGTTTTTAACTTCGATGCTTTAAAAAAAACAAATTTGGTATAACATCGATGTTTTGGACAAAAAACAACGATATATTTGCTCTTGACCTCGATGTTTTAACAATAACCATGTTGTTTTTAACATCGATATTTTTTACTAAAACAAGAATGTTTTAACATCGACTTTTTCAATCAACAATAAACAACAAACAAGTTGGTTGTCAATAAACAAGTTGTTGACAACCAAAACCAAAACAGATATGTTGTAACATCGTTGTATCGGAAAATATCAAATATGTTTTATTATCGATGTTTAACAATAACCAAGTTATTTTTAACATCGATGTTTTAAAAAAAACAAATTTGATATAATATCGATGTTTACAATAACAAATATGCTCTTAACTTCGATGTTTTATCAATAACCAAGTTGTTTTTAACAGCGATGTTTTTAACAAAATCAAATATATTTTAATAATAACCAAGCTGTTTTAAATGTCGATGTTTTATACAAAAACAAATATGTTTTAACAAAAAAAAAGTTGTTTTCTCATCAATGTTTTGGGCAAAATCAAATATGTTTTAACATCAATGTTTTGGACAAAAAAAATATGTTTTAACATCGATGTGTTCACAATAACCGAGTTGTTTTTAACATCGATATTTTAACAATAACTAAGTTGTTTTTAACCTCGATGCTTTAAAAAAAACAAATTTGGTATAACATCGATGTTTCTGACAAAAAACAACAATATATATGCTGTTGCCCCTGATGTTTTAACAATAACCATGTTGTTTTTAACATCGATATCTTTAACTATAACAATAATGTTGTAACATTAATGTTTTGGACAATAACAAATATGTTTTAACATCCATGTTTTCATAAAAACCAAGCTGTTTTTAACTTCGATGTTTTATACAAAAATAAATATGTTTTAACATAGATGTTTTGAATAAAAACAACAATATAGATCCTCTTGAGATCAATGTTTTAGACAAAAACCATGTTTTCTCTTCAATGTTTTGCGCTAAATCGAATATGTTTTAACATAGAAGTTTTCTACAAAAATAAATATGTTTAAACAACGATGTTTTAAAAATAACTAAGCTGTTTGAACATCGATGTTTTATACAAAAACCAATATGTTTTAACAATAATCAAGTTGTTTTTAACATCAACAAATGTTTTAACATCGATTTTTTAACAATAAACAAGTTGTTGACAACCAAAACCAAAACAGATATGTTGTAACATCGTTGTATCGGAAAATATCAAATATGTTTTATTATCGATGTT
Source organism: Aelia acuminata (assembly GCA_911387785.2). Taxonomy (NCBI): domain Eukaryota; kingdom Metazoa; phylum Arthropoda; class Insecta; order Hemiptera; family Pentatomidae; genus Aelia; species Aelia acuminata. Next base: position 87,199,498 of record OU426980.1, on the reverse strand, counting down.
TAACAATAACCAAGTTATTTTTAACATCGATGTTTTAAAAAAAACAAATTTGATGTAATATCGATGTTTACAATAACAAATATGCTCTTAACTTCGATGTTTTATCAATAACCAAGTTGTTTTTAACAGCGATGTTTTTGAAAAAATCAAACATATTTTAATAATAACCGAGCTGTTTTAAATGTCGATGTTTTATACAAGAACAAATATGTTTTAACAATAAAAAAGTTGTTTTCTCATCAATGTTTTGGGCAATGTCAAATATGTTTTAACATCGATGTTTTGGACAAAATCAAATATGTTTTTAAATCGATGTTTTAACAATAAGTAATGTGATTTTTACATCCATGTTTTATTCAAAAATTAAGTTGTTTTTATTAGCGATGTTCTTGATAAAAACAAATATGTTTCAACATTAAAAAAATTGTTTTCTCATCAATGTTTTGGGAAAAATCAGATATGTTTAACATCGATGTTTTAACAATAACCAAGTTGTTGGCAACCAAGGACAAAGACAAATATATCGTAACATCGATGTTTTGGACAAAAAACAACAATATATATGCTCTTGACCCCGATGTTTTAACAATAACCATGTTGTTTTTAACATCGATATCTTTAACTATAACAATAATGTTGTAACATTAATGTTTTGAACAATAACAAATATGTTTTAACATCCATGTTTTCATAAAAACCAAGCTGTTTTTAACATCGATGTTTTGTACAAAATCAAGTATGTTTTAACATCGTTGTTTTAGAAAAAACAAATTTGTTATAACATTTGTTTTGACGATAACAAATATGTTGTCTAGTAATAAATTTAGATTAAGTGAAAAAAATAAATAAATAATTGAAATTAAAAAGGGGAATGAACCCTGGTGAGCTCGGAGAGTAAATGTAAATCAATCAAAATTACACATATTTAAGGTCGCTTACCTCGAACTGCTGGACCGCACGAACACAGCCTGAAATTAGAGCTATGTGCCAGAAGGAAAAAGGGGGTAAAGGAAAAAGGGATAAAATAGGACATACCGCACGGAGCCCTAATTCTGGCGATCGGCAGCTGGTCTCAGACTGGAGGCGTAGAAAACAAACGATCTTTTCCATGAGATTATATTAAAACGCAGCGCACATGAAAATGACGACACACGCATATGTCACGAATTCGTAGTTAGAGCACGGTAATTTACTCAAGCACATAAAATGGCCGGTAAAGGGCTAATGAATTCGGACGACGTCCGTTTGCTCTCATTGACGAAGCAGGAGTGCCGGCTCGGGGCCCGAACAGGGATTAAGGGGCCGGATTCCACATAGATAATTTAACGTAGTTTAGCCTTTGAGTACCTCTTATAGACAAATTAATAATTTATAAAATTATTATTGTAAAAATGTATTATATATAGATGATTTATAAAAATGTATTATATAAGTTTTAATGAAATTAATGAACACCGCCCCGCAATGAACGAGTTCTGTTCATTCAAATAAGTAAAAATAAACAATTTCAAGCTCAAAAACATAAGGCCTAACAGAATGTAAATAAAAATCAAATAGAATTTAAAGAGAAAAATAAAAAATAAAAACTTCTCAAAATAATTATTTACAAAATATAAAACATGAGTTATCTTACTCCTCTAGTTTATTTATGGGTTGGCGAAAAACCTTAAGGGCCGGTCTTTCATAGAGTCCACTATGAGTATTCACCATCGCACTCCTCACTACTTCATCCTTGCCGGGGAACACTTCAGTTATTCTTCCCAAAGGCCAGCTGAGAGGTGGGCAATTGGGTTCACTCAAGGTGACTATGTCGCCGACTTCAATATTCGATGTCTTCTTGGTCCACTTAGACCGAGCCTGAAGAGTGGTCAGATATTCAAGACGCCACTGCCGCCAGAATCGCTGAACCATTGCAGTAATTAGTTGATAATGACGAAGAGAACCATTCTGGTATTCTCTCACATCTTCATCAGGTAGGGAAGTCAATGGTCTCCCAATGAGGAAGTGGGCAGGTGTAAGCGCACAATAGTCCTCAGCCTCAGAAGAAATAGGAGTGAGGGGACGAGAATTTAAGATCGCCTCAATTTGTGTGAGCAAGGTGAGACAAAACCAAAGTGGAAGCACCTATTACCCTTTTCAAATGAAATTTGGCAGAGCCAACTGCTCTTTCCCAGAGACCTCCTTGGTGAGGAGCAGAAGGGGGAATAGTAGAAAATTCAATTCTATTGGATAATAGAAAATCACGAATAATGTTATTACTAACGTGCTTAGACAAAAGCAGCCTTAACTCTCTCTCAAGATGTGCCCTTGTACAGGAACATTCATAGAGAAGGAACACCACGCCGCGAAATGAAACGTTTTAAGACATCAATAAAGGAATTAGAAGATAGATCGTGAGCAACCTCTAAATGCACTGCCTTGGTTGACATACATATAAAAATGCACAAGTAAACCTTGACCAGGGTGGCCTTACGCAATGGATAAGGCTTCACAAGAAAGGGACCACAATAATCCATCCCAGAATGCCAAAATGGCGGTGAAGGATTCACCCTAACGGCAGGCAAATCAGCCATCAAAGGGAACGAGGGGCGAGGAGCAACACGGAAACACCGAACACAACGATGAATAACCTTCCGGACGACTTGGCGAGCCGAAAGTATCCAGTCCCGAAAGTCCCGAAAGTCCAAGCAAGCTGGAATTGGATCTGCTAGGGTCCAGCATGTCCCAAACTCTCATGATAGTGACGGACAATAATTCAACTAAACGATGTCCCTTGGGCAAAATGGGACAAGGTCGGGAGAAGATAGAGGCGTTAGCCAGACGGCCTTTAATCCTCAATACACCCTTGTCATCAATGAAAGGAGCCAACTTCTGAATGGCGGGACGGGGCAAGCAGCCTTTCTCCATTGCTCTTATATCCTCAGAAAAGGACTGATGTTGGATGTACTTAATTATAAGCCGAAGTGCATGATCGCGAATGCCAACTGGAGATTTGAAAGGATCCCTGATCAAGAAAACCCATCGAACCATGAGGGATGCCACTCGAAGAACTCTGGACCAGGTGGAAATATTATTAAACAAATCTTGCTCTGGCTCAGAAGAGGGCAACAACAGGAACCTTCAATTCTAACTCCTTATCTGAGTGACGGATAACCTTATCTAAGACAGGCCAACGATCAGGAGAATTTTTTAAGAAGAGAGGACCAGACAACCAAAGAGATGTCAAATAGGAAATATTAGCAACACCACGACTGGCGACATCAGCCGGGTTTAAAGCGCCAGGGATATGACGCCACTGACTAGAGAGTGTCCAATCAACAATATCAGCAACACGATTAGCGACAAATGTCTTGAGCAGATGTGGTTCAAGCCTAATCCAGTACAAAACTATTGAGGAATCAGTCCACAAGAACACGCTGTCAAGCTGGATGTCAACTGCTAACAGGGAAGCGTCCTGGTAAGTTTGGCTAACAAATGTGCACCCAACAATTCTAAACGAGGAATAGAACAAGACCTCAATGGGGCAATGGGACTCTAGTTTTGGAGCCAATGAGATTTACACTTACACTGTTACCCTGCGAGCAACGAAGGTATAAAACCGCACCGTAACCTGCAAGACTCGCATCACAAAAACCGTGAATCTGAACATTACCAGAACTGTATAGGTGTCTGGGGATGGAGAAATCTCTAAACAAGTCTAATGAGCGTTTGAATTCAGACCATTCTTTCTGCATTTCGACAGGAATGGGAGAGTCCCAATCAAGGGGTAAACGGTCTTTGAAAGAAGCACTTGGCATAAATGACAACAGGTGAGACATAACCACCAGGGTCATAAAGCTTTGCAGTATGAGCTAACACCAGATGCTTTGTTACGGTCATAATCAATCACCATCTCTCCAACAGGAAAGCTGAAAGTATCGGATTCGGGACTCCAGATGAGGCCCAGAACACGTATGGCACTCGATCACCAATTGGGATGACATCCAGTAATACAGGAGAATTACTGGCCCATTTTTTCAAAACAAAACCACCGAAATTCTACAGTAAAACCAGCTTATCCCTGAGATGGAGTGCATCGATCAGACAATTATCACCTCCATGAATATCATCAACAAAGGTATTTCATAAAAGAATACGAGAAGCCCTTAGAAACCTGGTAGCCTCATCCTTGGCCAATTTTAACAGAGTAGCAACAGCTAGATATGCCGAGGGCCCTACACCATATGTGACAGTACACAGGGCGTAGCATTTAACCTCGCTACACTCATCATCACGCCACAAGATGCATTGATAGGGTCTATCCTCAGGATGAACCATAATCTGGCGGTACATCTGCTCAATATCACAAGAAAATACAAACTGGCACAGACGAAACAATTTCAGAACATCAGACAGTAGGGCAAGAACGTTTGGCGCAGAAAGTAGAACAGAATTCAAAGAATGAAAGGTTGAAGAAAAGTTCTTAGAACTGGCATCAAATACTACCCGTATCTTTGAAGTACCCCCATGTGTTTTATAAACACCATGATGAGGGATGAATTATCAGGGAAAAGATGGATCAGTTATCAACTTCATGTGAACCTTGGCCTCATAATCGGCCATAAATTGAACATACAACCTTTTGAATTCAGGATCTAATCTAAACCTACGCTCTAAAGAACGCAAGCGAGAAAGGGCATTATCATATGAATTCCCTATTAATTGTTTGCCACCTTTTATAAAGGGCAACCTGACCTGATATCTCCCAGAGTCTAATCGTTGGGTTGTGTCATTGAAAAACCTTTCACATTCCCAACTCATCGGAAGATATTTTCCGCACAGAGGGTAGTAGGGAGTAAATGGCGGTTCTGGGCCACTTTGGAGGCAACTCCCCTGGCGTGGTGGGGTTCCGACGTACCCCAGGTAAAAACAGCTAAACATCGCATGGCATGACCTTGAACGTGCCGTAGTAGGGTGTGTGTGACCTTGAGGTCATTGTCCGTTCTAGTATAGTGTGTTGTACTAGGTCGAGGGGTGTCCTTGGGCGGTTGGTGGCAACCTCCTTGACTGTTACCCTGTAGGTGTAAGGTTATGTAAGGTTAACAGCAGAGATTGGAAAATTAAGGGGGGGAAACCTGATGGTTGAGCGTGATCACGGTCAAATCACCTCCTTGCACGAACGCTGACCAAGAAACAGTACTCTTCCTTATATAGTACTGAACCCAAGACCCTTGTAGTAGAACAGTTTTTTTTTTTTTTTTTTTTTTTTTTTTTTTTTTTTTTTTTTTTTTTTTTTTTTTTTTTTTTTTTTTTTTAATGATTACATGTTATCAACAGGAGGACTTTTCTCTCTGCCCAATTCGGGCAATCATTGGTTATTATTGACACAGAACCAATTCATCCCAACCTCTCGGTTCCTCTCTAAGCTTTTTACTAGGGTTCATTAAATAAATCAGAATAGAATAGAATAAAATGTTTTTATTTATAATATTATATACATAATTTTCAAGACAATAGTACATACACAATTTTTAATACAATATTATATACATAATTTCAAAGACAGATTGTTCAGTAAAAATTATTATGATTATAAATTACATTATACATATACATTTTGGTTACTCATTGCTTCTAACAATTTATCCCTACGTTCAAGTTCCTATTCAAGCTTTTTACAAAGGTTCATGCATACATCAGAATAGAATAGAGTAAAATGATGTTTTTATTTATAATACTATATACATTATTTTTAGAACAGATTGTATTTTTTTTTTTTTTTTTTTTTTTTTTTGTTTTTTCTATATTTATTTTTTTATTTTATTGCAAAGTTAAAAGTAAACATAAAATCATAATAAAACATAAACATATAACATAAATAATAGTAAACATAATAACACAAATAATAATATACATAAATAAATAAAACAAAACATAAAAGCCGAACATTTCTCCTATTAGATAATTTGATAACATAACTGGTAATTACACTTAAAATTAAACTCTTTTAATAACCGTACTCTATAAACATATTAGTTTTTGTAAAAATCATCGATGTTGTTCTTAACATCAATGTTAAAACATATTTGTTTTTGCCCAAAACATCTAGGTTAAAAAAATTTTGGATTTTGTCAAAAAAATATCTTTTTTATTGTTAAAACACCGATGTTAAGAGATTATATATATATTGTTGTTTTTCGTCAAAAACATCGATAGTAAAACATATATGTTTTTGTCAAAAACATCGCTGTTGTTCATAAAAAATTCTGTGTTTAAATCAAAAGTACGATGTTAACATTCTATGTTTAAATAAAAACATCGATGTTAAAATACTGTGTTTAAAACAAAACATCGATGTTAAAAAAATCTTTTTTATTGTTAAAACACCGACGTTAAGAGCATATATGTTGTTGTTTTTCGTAAAAAAACATCGATATTGAAACATACCTGTTTTTTGTCAAAAACGTCGATATTGTTCTTAACATCAATGTTAAAACATATTTGTTTTTTGTCCAAACTACTATGCTTAACATATTGCTTATTGTCCTAAAGATTTATGTTATAAACACCTTTGTCTTTGGTAAAACATCGATGGTAAGAGCATAGTTGTTATTTGTTTAAAACATCTATGTTAAAATATATATTTTTTTTTTCCAAAATATCAAAGTTAAAAACAACTTGGTTTTTGCCAAAAACATTGATGTTAAAGAAATCATTGTCATTAGTAAAACATCGATGTAAAGAGCGTTGTTTTTTATTTAAAACATCAATGTTAAATCATATTTGTTTTTTGTCCAAATCATCTATGTTACAACATATTTCTTATTGTCCTAAAGATTTATGTTATAAACACCTTTGTCATTGGTAAAACATTGATGGTAAGAGAATTGGTAAAACATTGATGGTAAGAGCATTGTTGTTATTTGTTAAAAAGATCAATGTTAAAACATATTTGTTTTTGTTTTTTTCCAAAATACCAAAGTTAAAAACAACTTGGTTTTTTCCAAAAGCATTGATGTTAAAAAATCATTGTCATTAGTAAAACATCAATGTAAAGAGCATTGTTGTTTTTTATTTAAAACATCAATGTTAAACAAATTTGTTTTTGTCAAAAACATTAATGTTGTTCTTAACATCAATGTTAAAACATATTTGTTTTTGCCCAAATCATTGCGGTTAAAAAGATTTTGGTTTTTGTCGAGAAAATATATCTTAAAAAAATGTTTGTAAAAGTAAAGTAAAAACTACGATGTTAACATTCTGTGTTTAAATCAAAACATGGATGTTAAAATACTGTGTTTAAATCAAGACATCGATGTTAAAAAAATGTTTTTTATTGTTAAATCACCGCTGTTAAAAGCATATATATTGTTGTTTTTCGTCAAATACATCGATAGTAAAACATATTTGATTTTGTAAAAATCATCGATGTTGTTCTTAACATCAATGTTAAAACATATTTGTTTTTGCCCAAAACATCCAGGTTAAAAAAATTTGGTTTTTGTCAAAAAAATATCTTTTTTATTATTAAAACACCGATATTAAGAGCATATATATTGTTGTTTTTCGTCAAAAACATTGATAGTAAAACATATATGTTATTGTCAAAAACATCGATGTTGTTCATAAAAAATTCTGTGTTTAAATCAAAACTACGATGTTAACATTCTGTGTTTAAATCAAAACATCGATGTTAATATAGTGTGTATAAATCAAAACATTGATGTTATTAAAATCTTTGTTATTGGTAAAACACCGATGTTAAGAGCTTATATGTTGTTGTTTTTCGTAAAAAACATCAATATGAAACATATTGGTTTTTGTCAAAAACATTGATGTTGTTCTTAACATCAACGTTTAAACATATTTGTTTTTTTGTTTTTTTTGTCCAAAACATCTATGTTACAACATATTTCTTATTGTCCTAAAGATTTATGTTATGAACACCTTTGTCATTAGTAAAACATCGATGGTAAGAGCATTGTTGTTATTTGTTGATAACATCAACGTTAAAACATATCTTTTTTCTCCAAAATTTCAAAGTAAAAACAACTTGGTTTTTGCCAAAAATATTGATGTTAATGAAATCATTGTCATTAGTAAAATATCGATGTAAAGAGCATATATATTGTTGTTTTTCGTCAAAAACATCGATTTTGTTCTTAACATTAATGTTAAAACATATCTGTTTATTGTCCAAAACATCTATGTTACAACATATTTCTTATTGTCCTAAAGATTTATGTTATAAAAACCTTTTTCATAGTTAAAACATCGATGGTAAGAGCATATATATTGTTGTTTATTGTAAAAAACATCGATATTAAAACATATCTGATTTTGTTAAAAACACCGATGAAGTTCTTAACATTAATGTTAGAACATATTTGTTTTTCTTATTGTCCTAAAGATTTATGTTATAAACACCTTTGTCATTGGTAAAACATCGATGTTAAGTGCATTGTTGTTATTTGTTGAAAACATCAATGTTAAAATAAAATGTTTTTTTTTCCAAAATATCAAAGTTAAAAACAACTTGGTTTATGCCAAAAACATTGATGTTAAAACAAATCATTGTCATTAGTAAAACATCGGTGTAAAGAGCATTGTCGTTTTTTATTTAAAACATCAATGTTAAAAAAATTTGTTTTTGTCAAAGACATCGATGTTGTTCTTATCATCAATTTTAAAACATATGTGTTTTTGCCCAAATCATTGCGGGTAAAAAGATTTTGTTTTTTGTCAAAAAAAAAATTTTTATTGTTAAAACACCGACGTTAAGAGCATATATGTAGTTGTTTTTCGTAAAAAACATCGATATTGAAACATATTTGTTTTTGTCAAAAATATCGATGTTGTTCTTAACATCAATGTTAAAACATATTTGTTTTTTCCCAAAACATCACGGTTAAAATGATTTTGGTTTTTGTCAAAAAAATAGATGTTAAAAAAATCTTATTTATTATTAAAACACCGATGTTAAGAGCATATATGTTGTTGTTTTCGTAAAAAACATCAATATTAAAACACATCTGATTTTGTCAAAAACACCGATGTAGTTTTTAACATTAATGTTAAGACATATTTGTTTTTGTAAAAAACATCGATGTTGTTCTTAACATCAATGTTAAAACATATTTGTTTTTGCCCAAAACATTTTAGTTTTTGTCTTAAAAATAGTAAATTATCTTTACGTGAGAACTCCTTGGAGCAAAATTTACAAACCAAGGATTCCATCGTAGTAGATTATACACTTCTCTTGATGTTATATCTAACAGAGTTGCCTTCAAAATGTTGGATTAGCTCCCTTTCTTCTTTCCTAAATCTTAGAAAATGTTGTCAGCCTTTTAAATATTTCCAAATATAACAGTGATTGAGGTCACTTATTGGATTAAGATTGGATAAGACTGTCGTCAGAAGCAATCTCCTCTAAAGAAAGTGACCTTCCTTACGCCGCTTGGTGGGGATGCCGTGCTATAAAACTGGTATATTACCCGGATGGTCGGGCGGTAACTCGCCTGGCGTCTTGGGATTAACAAGGTAGATGGAAGGGGTCTTAAGGGACCTCTATACTCTATATTAGGTTACAAACATGACAATTTTCTCGATAAATTTTAATTTTTATATATTTTGTGTATAAAGAACACTCTTCTATATCATTAAGTATACTTTCATTATATAACTAGGGCATTTCGATCAAAATTATTTTTATTTTTTTTCATTATGAAGAAATAATTTTTCTAGAAGAAGCAAAATTAATAGTTAATATTTTTGAACAATTGCTTATTCTTTAGTGAATTGGTTATTGATTACCAATAAGTTAATTGTACTTTGGCGAATTTCCTTGGAAAATCACATTTTGTGTGATCACACACAGTGATCATTTATTAAATTCAGGAGGAATTTGCTCATTGTTATATAAGAACAGAATCCATGCTAAGCGATCATTTTAAAAATCAGCGCACTAGAAACAACATTAAAACGGGTAATTTACTCAGCAACTTTTTATATTTTATTATAAATCCGTTGAAACCTTTAACGTGGTTATACATTAAATATTTAGAAGGCAGTGATAAATTAATAAAATTCAGGAGGCATTTGCTCATTGTTATATAAGAACAGAATCTAAGCTAAACGGTCATTTTAAAGCTAGCTCGCTGGAAACAACATCTTAACGGGTAATTTACTCAGCAACTTTTTATATTTTATTATAAATCAGTTGAAACCTTTAACGTGGTTATACATTAAATATTTAGAAGGCAGTGATAATTTAATAAAATTCAGGAGGCATTTGCTCATTGTTATATAAGAACAGAATCCGAGCTAAGCAGTCATTTTAAAGCTAACTCTGCTAGAAACAACATTACTGAAATAACTTTCTTAATAATTAACATATTCAATTGATAATTTTGAACCTCACTGTTATATTTGGAAATATTTAAAAGGCTGACAACATTTTCTAAGATTTAGGAAAGAAGAAAGGGAGCTAATCCAACATTTTGAAGGCAACTCTGTTAGATATAACATCAAGAGAAGTGTATAATCTACTACGATGGAATCCTTGGTTTGTAAATTTTGCTCCAAGGAGTTCTCACGTAAAGATAATTTACTATTTTTAAGACAAAAACTAAAATGTTTTGGGCAAAAACAAATATGTTTTAACATTGATGTTAAGAACAACATCGATGTTTTTTACAAAAACAAATATGTCTTAACATTAATGTTAAAAACTACATCGGTGTTTTTGACAAAATCAGATGTGTTTTAATATTGATGTTTTTTACGAAAACAACAATATATATGCTCTTAACATCGGTGTTTTAATAATAAATAAGATTTTTTTAACATCTATTTTTTTGACAAAAACCAAAATCATTTTAACCGTGATGTTTTGGGAAAAAACAAATATGTTTTAACATTGATGTTAAGAACAACATCGATGTTTTTGACAAAAACAAATATGTTTCAATATCGATGTTTTTTACGAAAAACAACTACATATATGCTCTTAACGTCGGTGTTTTAACAATAAAAATTTTTTTTTTGACAAAAAACAAAATCTTTTTACCCGCAATGATTTGGGCAAAAACACATATGTTTTAAAATTGATGATAAGAACAACATCGATGTCTTTGACAAAAACAAATTTTTTTAACATTGATGTTTTAAATAAAAAACGACAATGCTCTTTACACCGATGTTTTACTAATGACAATGATTTGTTTTAACATCAATGTTTTTGGCATAAACCAAGTTGTTTTTAACTTTGATATTTTGGAAAAAAAAACATTTTATTTTAACATTGATGTTTTCAACAAATAACAACAATGCACTTAACATCGATGTTTTACCAATGACAAAGGTGTTTATAACATAAATCTTTAGGACAATAAGAAAAACAAATATGTTCTAACATTAATGTTAAGAACTTCATCGGTGTTTTTGACAAAATCAGATATGTTTTAATATCGATGTTTTTTACGATAAACAACAATATATATGCTCTTACCATCGATGTTTTAACTATGAAAAAGGTTTTTATAACATAAATCTTTAGGACAATAAGAAATATGTTGTAACATAGATGTTTTGGACAATAAACAGATATGTTTTAACATTAATGTTAAGAACAAAATCGATGTTTTTGACGAAAAACAACAATATATATGCTCTTTACATCGATATTTTACTAATGACAATGATTTCATTAACATCAATATTTTTGGCAAAAACCAAGTTGTTTTTACTTTGAAATTTTGGAGAAAAAAGATATGTTTTAACGTTGATGTTATCAACAAATAACAACAATGCTCTTACCATCGATGTTTTACTAATGACAAAGGTGTTCATAACATAAATCTTTAGGACAATAAGAAATATGTTGTAACATAGATGTTTTGGACAAAAAAAACAAAAAAACAAATATGTTTAAACGTTGATGTTAAGAACAACATCAATGTTTTTGACAAAAACCAATATGTTTCATATTGATGTTTTTTACGAAAAACAACAACATATAAGCTCTTAACATCGGTGTTTTACCAATAACAAAGATTTTAATAACATCAATGTTTTGATTTATACACACTATATTAACATCGATGTTTTGATTTAAACACAGAATGTTAACATCGTAGTTTTGATTTAAACACAGAATTTTTTATGAACAACATCGATGTTTTTGACAATAACATATATGTTTTACTATCAATGTTTTTGACGAAAAACAACAATATATATGCTCTTAATATCGGTGTTTTAATAATAAAAAAGATATTTTTTTGACAAAAACCAAATTTTTTTAACCTGGATGTTTTGGGCAAAAACAAATATGTTTTAACATTGATGTTAAGAACAACATCGATGATTTTTACAAAATCAAATATGTTTTACTATCGATGTATTTGACGAAAAACAACAATATATATGCTTTTAACAGCGGTGATTTAACAATAAAAAACATTTTTTTAACATCGATGTCTTGATTTAAACACAGTATTTTAACATCCATGTTTTGATTTAAACACAGAATGTTAACATCGTAGTTTTTACTTTACTTTTACAAACATTTTTTTAAGATATATTTTCTCGACAAAAACCAAAATCTTTTTAACCGCAATGATTTGGGCAAAAACAAATATGTTTTAACATTGATGTTAAGAACAACATTAATGTTTTTGACAAAAACAAATTTGTTTAACATTGATGTTTTAAATAAAAAACAACAATGCTCTTTACATTGATGTTTTACTAATGACAATGATTTTTTAACATCAATGCTTTTGGAAAAAACCAAGTTGTTTTTAACTTTGGTATTTTGGAAAAAAAAAAAACAAATATGTTTTAACATTGATCTTTTTAACAAATAACAACAATGCTCTTACCATCAATGTTTTACCAATTCTCTTACCATCAATGTTTTACCAATGACAAAGGTGTTTACAACATAAATCTTTAGGACAATAAGAAATATGTTGTAACATAGATGATTTGGACAAAAAACAAATATGATTTAACATTGATGTTTTAAATAAAAAACAACGCTCTTTACATCGATGTTTTACTAATGACAATGATTTCTTTAACATCAATGTTTTTGGCAAAAACCAAGTTGTTTTTAACTTTGATATTTTGGAAAAAAAAAAAAATATATTTTAACATAGATGTTTTAAACAAATAACAACTATGCTCTTACCATCGATGTTTTACCAAAGACAAAGGTGTTTATAACATAAATCTTTAGGACAATAAGAAATATGTTAAGCATAGTAGTTTGGACAAAAAACAAATATGTTTTAACATTGATGTTAAGAACAATATCGACGTTTTTGACAAAAAACAGGTATGTTTCAATATCGATGTTTTTTTACGAAAAACAACAACATATATGCTCTTAACGTCGGTGTTTTAACAATAAAAAAGATTTTTTTAACATCGATGTTTTGTTTTAAACACAGTATTTTAACATCGATGTTTTTATTTAAACATAGAATGTTAACATCGTACTTTTGATTTAAACACAGAATTTTTTATGAACAACAGCGATGTTTTTGACAAAAACATATATGTTTTACTATCGATGTTTTTGACGAAAAACAACAATATATATATAATCTCTTAACATCGGTGTTTTAACAATAAAAAAGATATTTTTTTGACAAAATCCAAAATTTTTTTAACCTAGATATTTTGGGCAAAAACAAATATGTTTTAACATTGATGTTAAGAACAACATCGATGATTTTTACAAAAACTAATATGTTTATAGAGTACGGTTATTAAAAGAGTTTAATTTTAAGTGTAATTACCAGTTATGTTATCAAATTATCTAATAGGAGAAATGTTCGGCTTTTATGTTTTGTTTTATTTATTTATGTATATTATTATTTGTGTTATTATGTTTACTATTATTTATGTTATATGTTTATGTTTTATTATGATTTTATGTTTACTTTTAACTTTGCAATAAAATAAAAAAGTAAATAAAGAAAAAACCAAAAAAAAAAAAAAAAAAAAAAAAATACAATCTGTTCTAAAAATAATGTATATAGTATTATAAATAAAAACATCATTTTACTCTATTCTATTCTGATGTATGCATGAACCTTTGTAAAAAGCTTGAATAGGAACTTGAACGTAGGGATAAATTGTTAGAAGCAATGAGTAACCAAAATGTATATGTATAATGTAATTTATAATCATAATAATTTTTACTGAACAATCTGTCTTTGAAATTATGTATATAATATTGTATTAAAAATTGTGTATGTACTATTGTCTTGAAAATTATGTATATAATATTATAAATAAAAACATTTTATTCTATTCTATTCTGATTTATTTAGTGAACCCTAGTAAAAAGCTTAGAGAGGAACCGAGAGGTTGGGATGAATTGGTTCTGTGTCAATAATAACCAATGATTGCCCGAATTGGGCAGAGAGAAAAGTCCTCCTGTTGATAACATGTAATCATTAAAAAAAAAAAAAAAAAAAAAAAAAAAAAAAAAAAAAAAAAAAAAAAAAAAAAAAACTGTTCTACTACAAGGGTCTTGGGTTCAGTACTATATAAGGAAGAGTACTGTTTCTTGGTCAGCGTTCGTGCAAGGAGGTGATTTGACCGTGATCACGCTCAACCATCAGGTTTCCCCCCCTTAATTTTCAAATCTCTGCTGTTAACCTTACATAACCTTACACCTACAGGGTAACAGTCAAGGAGGTTGCCACCAACCGCCCAAGGACACCCCTCGTCCTAGTACAACACACTATACTAGAACGGACAATGACCTCAAGGTCACACACACCCTACTACGGCACGTTCAAGGTCATGCCATGCGATGTTTAGCTGTTTTTACCTGGGGTACGTCGGAACCCCACCACACCAGGGGAGTTGCCTCCAAAGTGGCCCAGAACCGCCATTTACTCCCTACTGAGGGTACATCCTCCAAGGACCAAAATCTTTGCACAGAATCACACAAAGTATCATCAGGAGATGATATTAGCGCAGGACAGGAGCACCGTGTAGGCTCTTCTATAACTGCTGACAAGTACTATCAAGAAATTGACAACATGAATCAAAAATTACGTCTTTGCCCAGCATTGATGAATCGGAAGGGACCTATCCTTCTCCATGATAACGCCAGACCACACGTCGCACAACCAACGCTACAACGACTGCACGAGTTGGGCTACGAAGTTCTCCCACACCCACAGCTTTGGTTGCTGCATGAAGAATCTACCACAGATAATAAAGAACCAGATTCCAAGAAAGAAAGCCCTTCTCCTTCTCCACCTTCCGCCTCAGCAATGTGTGCTGCATCTAGTAATAATGGAGTCTGCGTTTTGTTGGCCATAGCTTTAGTTAAATTGGAAGTTCCTAACGCATTCTGCAATACTGTAGTTAGAGCCGTTATAACTGTGGTTAGCTGCAGCGGCAGCTTCATTTGTATCTCAGGCTACTGTAGATAGATTAGATGTTTCTGTCATCAAAGCTAATACTCCTGCAGGAGGTTTAGGTAGGCAAATTTGTAATGCTAATGGCACTGTCAGTTTAAATATAAAATGCCATTCCTTTTATGTTTTAAATCATATTGCCTTCAATACCCCTATAAACAAAGTTTCATCTACAGTTAAAGATCAACATTAATTTAGCAGATCCTTGATTTGATTCTCCTGCACCACTTGATTGCATATTAGGTGCAGATCTTGCTGTCCAGATATTTACAGGTTCTCCTGTTGCACTTGGTTCAGGACTACCTATGTACGTGCCTTCTTTCTTTGGTCATGTATTAATGGGAAGGGCCCCCACTCTTAAAGAAGAACATTCTGAAATAATATCTCAGGCCAGTGTAGCACCTCCTATTGTTACTCTTTTATCTCACACTATTACTGAGGACTCCTTATCTAATCTCGTGGAGCAATTTTGGAAGTTAGAAGAGCCTCCATTCCCTCCTTCAATATCTCAGCCAGTAGATGATGAATGTGAAAGCTTTTATGTGAACACTGTAAATAGAAAGGCCGATGGTAGTTACCAAGTTAGAATGTCCTTTATTATTACTCAACTTCCTGAGTTAGGAAATCATTATAGAGGAGCCTATGCTAGGTTTATGGCTTTGGAAAGGAGATTCCAGCGGGATCCACAATTCTATAAGTTGTATTGTGATTTCATGTCTGATTATAAAGATCAAGGGCATATGGTTCCGGCCTATGGTCCAGTTAAATATTTTATCCCACATCATGGTGTTTTTAAGAAGCAAGGTGATACCTCGAAACTTAGAGTGGTGTTTAACGCCAGTGCAGTTACTAGCAAAGGTATTACTTTAAACGAATTTTTGTATGCTGGACCCAAGCTTCACACTCACATTCCTGATGTGTTAACTCTGTTTAGACTATATCCTTATGTGTTTACCTGTGACATTAAGCAAATGTTTCGGCGCATTTCTATTCATCCCGATGATTTTCCTAATCAATGTATTCTTTGGAGAGAAACACCAGAGGTTCCCCTCACTGTTTATTATTTAACTACTGTTACTTATGGTACCAGATCAGCACCATATTTAGCAAATCGCACCATTAAGCAGTTAGCTTTAGATGAAGCCTTAAATTATCCTGAGGCATCAGAATCCTTGGTTGATCATATCTTTGTAGATGACATTGCTGTAGGAGCCCACACTTTCAACGAGGCTTTATCTCTACGAAATCAATTGATTGATTTATTTAGTGCTGGGGGTTTTGAATTAGCTAAGTGGCATTCCACTTGTTTTGAACTGCTTCCTAGTGAAGATGTAAAACCCCCTTCAGTCTCCTCTGTGCTGGGAGTCAATTGGAGTCTAAATGATGATATGTTAAGCCTAGATTCAGAAATTCAAGATAAAAGTGGTGTTCCTACCAAGCGCTCAGCGTTATCAATGATTGCTCAGCTATATGATCCATGTGGATGGACTTCTCTCTTTATTTTTAAAGCTAAATTATTTATACTACAGCTATGGGCATTAAAATATGATTGGGATACTCCTTTATCCTCCGAACTACAATCTGCATTCCAAAACTTAGTCTCTGAATTCAAATTTCTCTCTCAAATTATCATTCCTAGACCTCTGTCACTCCAGGGTAATAAACGTTTTCATTTACATGGCTTTTGCGATGCATCCAAGGCAGGCAATGCTGCAGTTTTATATTTAGTTCCAGAAGACGTCTCGATTGCACCTCCCAGATTAATTGCTGCTAAATCACGTGTGGCACCCTTAAAGGTTCAGACTATTCCTAGGTTGGAGTTAGTTGGTGCTCATTTACTTGCTCAATTAGCCGCTCACTTTTACACTCTTTTCAAAAAACATATTGAAATTCTATCTGTGCATTTGTGATGTGACTCTCAGGTTGTGTTAAGTTGGCTCTCTACTCCACCTCATAAGCTACATACATTCGAAGCCAATAGAGTCTCCCAGATTCAAACCTGGACTAGTCTTTTCGCTTGGGGCTATATTTCCTCTAATGAAAATCCTGCTGATGTGGCATCAAGAGGCTCAACGCTAGAAAAGTTATCAGTGGACCTGCTATGGCAACAAGGGCCTCCAGTACTTCTGCAGCCAGAGCTATGGCCATCCATCCATAATTGCGGAATCTACTCAGTTTTCAAATTCCTTGGTAAATCTAATTGCACTTTCTAACCATAATTCTAATAACATGTCTACTTCTTGTTTTGACTTCAATAAATATTCTTCCTGGACCCAAGTTATCAATGTTTTTAAGGTTATTTTGTCTTGGAAAACGGCCAAATCTCCAAGTTATAAAATAAATTAAAACAAGAGGCCTTTTATACTGAAATTAAAATTTTGAAAACCAAAGGTAATCTTCCTGTTCGTCTAAGACTACTTAATCCATTCCTGGATGAGAGAGGTCTAATCAGAGTTGGAGGTAGACTCTCAAATGCACACCACATTGCCTGCCCGCATCCAATTTTGCTTCCAAAGCATCATACTTTAGTTTCACTTCTCATTTCCTACTATCATGTTATCTTACTTCACGCTGGTCCCAATATAGTACAAGCTCAAATGCGTCTTTGGTTCTGGATCTTAGGAAGCAGACAAGTCATTCGTTCAGTTATTTTCAAATGTGTTACTTGCTTTAGGGCTAAACCCAGAAATTCTTATCCCATGATGGGTAACCTACCCTTTAATCGAGTCCACCCTCAACTGCCTTTTGTTCATACAGGTATGGACTTAGCTGGCCCTTTTCAGGTGAAATCTTCAACATTGCGTAAAGCTCCTGTTTTGAAAGTATACATTTGTGTTTTCATATGTTTTGTGACGACTGCTGTCCATCTAGAAGTAGCGATGGGTCTTTCCACTGCAGATTTTCTGGATGCAGATTTTAAAGCGCTTTATTGCTAGACGAGGAATGCCCAAAACATTACATTCTGACTGTGGCACCAATTTTGTTGGAGCAGCTAAGTTTTTACAAAAGCAAATTAACCAACTCCTAAAAAAGGGTGACTCTTCAAAATTATTTCATGATTTTTTGTTTCATAGTCAAATAGAGTTTCAATTTAACCCACCTTCAGCTCCTCATCAAGGTGGCCTCTGGAGAAGAGCTGTTGGAAGTATGAAAAGGGTGTTAGGTCGTATTATGCAGAATGAAACACCTCCTGTTATGATTTTCCAATCTCTGACTGTTCAAGTAGCGGCTATTTTGAATTCCCGGCCTTTAACTCCATTATCTAGCGATCCTACAGATTTTCAGGCCCTCACACCTGCTCATTTTTTATTAGGTCGATCCAACTTTTCTTTACCCGAATCAGAAGAAACTTCCTTATCTTGTAAATTTTTTTTTCTTGGCATAATTATTATTTTTTTAAATTATGCCTTTATAATTGGGGACCGCTCCAAGATAGAACGGGGCATTGTCCCATAGATGTTCTGTTGGTAACCCACCTGTATAGGTAATTCGAACTCTTTAAACTCCTGATTATCCCAGCAACCCATATCCCTTCAGGATATGTCGGAATTGACAATTCCGCCCTAGGTGAGTCACGCTTATCAGTATTTACTTTCCTTTGCTTTTTCCAATTACTTTCTTAGTAATAGGTATTTACGTTCGTTTGGTTTCTCCAATTACTTTCTTAGTAATAGGTATTTACGTTCGTTTGGTTCTTAGTAATAAGTATTTACGTTAGTCTGATTTCTCCAATCTCGTTCTAAGTAGTTTTTGTCTGCTTTTCCACAAATGGTGGAATGATGTGGGAGTCTAGTTTCACCAATTTTGTTCTAAGTAGCATTTTTGTCTGTTTTTCCACAAACGGTGGAGTGCTGTAGGAATTTAGTTTTCCAATCTCGTTCTAAATTTGTCTTCCTCCCTTCTGAGGAAACAACCTGAAAGGATTTTATTTTCTTATTTGCACCTCCTGGGCAGATGCCCTATTTCTTTCTTTATGAAGTAATTTTTGTTTGGCTCTCTGAGTATTTTCTCCGTGAAATAACCTCAGCTAAGTTTCTTATCATTTTTGTTATTTTATTTGACTGGGCCTAGTTGTTACGGGCTGATAAAATGTTCGTGCACCGATAGGAGGCGGATATTATAGTATATATTATATTATAGCGGATTTTATAGTCCCAACTTGAGAAAATGTTTGTACAATCATTCCTTTTGATCTGAGCCAGGGGAGTGAGTGCCTGCCTTGCATTGCTTGTTACGTTCCTTTGGCACTCACCTCTTCAACCCTGTTTTCTCCCTTTCTGGGGGTGGGAGTGTTAAGTTTTCACAAAAACATAAGGATTTTTACGTAAAAATTAGGTTTTTACTTTAGAATGAAAAATTAATTTTTCCAAGCCCAGCTTTTGTTAGTTTTTTGTAGATATCTTGAAATTTAATGACAGCATGATGACTTTTACTTAATTATCCATGCTGGTTGAATTTTTTAACTGTTTCAATATTTCTTATAATAATTTAGTCACTTTTTATCATGATCTAACATTTCTAAATAGCTAAATTCTATAAACATTTTAATTTACCGAGTTTTCTCCATGTACTTAAAACGTGGTTTGCTATTTTCTTTTCCCGCAATGTTTTTCTTATAATAACACTTGTGTCATCTGCTCACGCAACCAAGAGCATGTTTCCAGGGTTTTTTCACTATAATTCGCGTCAGTTGGTTGGATTTAAGCATTTTTTCACTCTTTATGGTTATCTTCCCGACAGGTTACCCTACCGGGCTCAGGGCCCAGGGAAACAGCTAAGTTTTTTTCTCCAAATAATGTTTTTCTCGTTTTAAGCACTTTTAGCTATTTAATTATTTACAAATACCGCTAAAACCAGCTATATTAACTAATTTTTATTTTAACAGTACTTATAATTATTATTTTGCTTTATTTTGATTTTTGTATTTTGGTTTCTCCGAAGTTTTCGTGCATTGCCATCCTTTCTCAGCGCTTAATCCCTAGGCCCTATATAAGCTCCGGCGGATTAAGTCTCTTGCTTTTTGCCTTCTTCCTTCCTAGTATACAGGTGTTTGCCCGCTGCCGGCTCGCCGCCATTTTGGGTAACCTGCAAGCCTTTTCCTGGGAGACATCTCCTCAAACACCACGCAGCCTTTCATGATCTCCAACTTCCAATTAACCTGGTGTGGATGCTGTGTCGGAGGCTGACGCAGCCCCTTCCTGTCTACTCTTCACTATTTCGTTACTGGAGACAGAACTCACCCACTACCTGCTGGTCTGCAGGTGGATCTACTTCGCAGCAGTTAGGAAGATTGCATCTATTGCCCTGTGCTGTCATCCCTCATTAGCAAGCGTAACTATATCTAATCTTAAGACTTCCTAAGATTCATCCTAAGGTTCATCATTTAGCTATTTAGAAATGTTAGATCATGATAGAAAGTGACTAAATTATTATAAGAAATATTGAAACAGTTAAAAAATTCAACCAGCATGGATAATTAAGTAAAAGTCATCATGCTGTCATTAAATTTCAAGATATCAACAAAAAACTAACAAAAGAATGGCTTGGAAAAATTAATTTTTCATTCTAAAGTAAAAACCTAATTTTTACATAAAAATTCTTAAGTTTTTGTGAAAACTTAACAAAAACAAATATGTTGTAACAATAAAAAAGTTGTTTTCTCATCAATGTTTTGGGCAAAATTAAATATGTTGTAACATTAATGTTTTGAACAATAACAAATATGTTTTAACATCGATGTTTTATACAAAAACCAATGTGTTTCAACAATTGAACTAAGTTGTTTTTAACATCAATGTTTTAACAATTACAAAGTTATTTTTCACATCGTTGTTTTAAAAATAAAAAAAATTAATAAAACATCGATGTTTTAACAATAACCATGTTGTTTTTAACAGCGATTTTTTTGACAAAATCAAATATGCTTTAACATCGATGTTTCAACAATAACGAAGCTGTTTTTATCATCGATGTTTTGGCAAATATCAAATATGTTTTAACATCGATGTTTTAACAATAACGAAATTTAAAAAAAAAAAACTTGGTATGACATCAATGTTTTGACAATAACAAATATGTTTTAACATCGATTTTTTTGACGAAACAAATATGTGTTGACATCGATATTTTGACGAAAAAAAATGTTTTAACACTAAACAAGTTATTTTTAACATCAATGTTTTATACAAAAACAAATATGAGTTAACATCGATGTTTTGGACAAAAAAAAAATGTTTTAACATCGATGTTTTAACAATAGCCAAGTTGTTTTTAACATCGATGTTTTAACAATAACCAAGTTGTTTTTAACAGTGATGTTTTTGACAAAATCAAATATGTTTTAACATCGTTGTTTTGAACTAAAAAGCAAACAATAAATATGCTCTTGACCCCGATCTTTTAACAAAACCATGTTGTTTTTAACATCGATATTTTTGAATAAAACAAGAATGTTGTAACATTAATGTTTTGGACAGAAACAAATATGGTTTAACATCAATGTTTTGGGAAAAAAAAAAAAAATTTAAAATCGAAGTTTCAAGTTGTTTTATACATCGATGTATTAAAAATAAAAAAATTGATATAACATCGAAGTTTTAACAATAACCATGTTGTTTTTAACTGCGATTTTTTTGACAAAATCAAATATGTTTTAACATCGATGTTTCAACAATAAAAAAGCTGTTTTTATCATCGATATTTTGGAAAATATCAAATATGCTTTAACATCGATGTTTTAACAATAACGAAATTTAAAAAAAAAACTTGGTATGACATCAATGTTTTGACAATAACAAATATGTTTTAACATCGTTGTTTTGAACTAAAAAACAAACAACAAATATGCTCTTGACCCCGATCTTTTAACAATAACCATGTTGTTTTTAACATCGATATTTTTGACTAAAACAAGGATGTTGTAACATTAATGTTTTGGACAGAAACGAATATGTTTTAACATCGATGTTTAGACAATAACCAAGTTTTTTTTAACATCGATGTATTAACAGTAACTAAGTTGTTTTTAACAGTGATGTTTTTGATAAAATCAAATATGTTTGTTTTAACAATAACAAAGCTGTTTTTAACATCGATGTTTTTACGAAAAAATATGCTCTTAACATCGATGTTTTAACAATAACTAAGTTGTTTTTAACAGCGATGTTTTTGACAAAATCAAATATGTTTTAACAATAACCAAGCTGTTTTTAACATCGATTTTTTATACAAAAACAAATATGTTTTAACAATAAAAAGTTGTTTTCTCATCAAAGTTTTGGACAAAAACATTATGTTTTAACATCAATGTTTTAACATTAACCTAGTTGTTATTTACATCGATGTTTTCTATAAAAACAAATATGTTTTAACATCGATGTATTGGACAAAATCAAATATTAACATCGTTGTTTTAAAAATAAAAAAATTGATATAATATCGATGTTTTAACAATAACCATGTTGTTTTCAACAGGGATTTTTTTGACATAATCAAATATGTTTTAACGTCGATGTTTTAGTAATAACCAAGTTGTTTTTAACATCGATGTTTTGGAAAATATCAAATGTGTTTTAACATCGATGTTTTAACAAAAACCAAATTTAAAAAAATACAAACTTGCTATAACATAAATGTTTTGACATAATCAAATATGTTTTAACGTCGATGTTTTAGTAATAACCAAGTTGTTTTTAACATCGATGTTTTGGAAAATATCAAATGTGTTTTAACATCGATGTTTTAACAAAAACCAAATTTAAAAAAATACAAACTTGCTATAACATAAATGTTTTGACAATAACAAATATGTTTTAACATGGTTGTTTTGAACAAAAAAAAAACAATATATATGCTCTTTTCTCCGATCTTTTTACAATAACCATGTTGTTTTTAACATCGACATTTTTGACTAAAACAAGAATGTTTTAACATTAATGTTTTAGACAAAAACAAATAAGTTTTAACATCGATGTTTTCTATCGCTGGTTTTAGAGCGAGATAATGGACTACATATCGTTTTCTATCCCCTAAATGAGGAATTAGTTTCTTATGTGGTGAATGGTGAGTGGGGGGAATAATAACATATGGTAGAAAAGGTAAATCACGATGAGCGTCATGAAGATTTTTAGGATAAGTAAGGTCCACCTCTAATATGTAAACAATGTCATCAGTCTCCCTTAATTTCATAATGGAGTCCTGATTCATTGTCTCAGGTCTGGGAAGCCATTCAATGTTTCCATAGGGTAGAGGCATAGACATAGCAGTGGCATATAATCCGTTAGCATCAAGATATTCAATAAAGGATGAAGGTTTATCCGAATCGTAATTTGTATCCTTCATATAATTATTATTTGCTTGGGCAAACTTTTTACTAACTTGACACAGACCTCCCCGAATACCTCTTTCGATAAATAAAATTTGGTCATAATCAGTGAGTAATTGTAAACGGATTCCGGTAAATTTTAACATGATATCCCAAGCCATACCAGGTGTGTTGAAAAAATGTGCTGGATCTATCGAATAATTACTTAGAGTTATGTCTCGGAAGGCCTCAAAACAATCGCATAAAAGTAATACACCAATTTTTAAATATAGATCGCTATAATCCCCCTTCGAGGCTGCGTACGACAGTGTGGATCGGATGGAGCTCTACCAGATTCTTGAGGAAATGGAAATATCTAAAAAGCTGACGAGACTGGAAAAAATGACCATGAGGAATTCAAAGTGTGTGGTGCGCATCGGAGGCGATGTATCGGAGGAGTTCTTCACAGACAATGGAGTGAGACAGGGAGATGCGCTCGCATGCCTGCTCTTCAACCTGGCCGCAGAGGGAGCTGTCAGGAGATCAGGAATTCAGGTTGGGGGAACCTTGTTCAACAGACTGTAATCATGTTGCTTTTAACATCGATATTTTTGACTAAAACAAGAATGTTGTAACATCGATATTTTGACAATAACAAATCTGCTCTTAACATCGATGTTTTGATAAAAATCAAATTATTTTTAACAGGTATTTTTTTGTCAAAATGAAATATGTTTGAACATCGCTGTCTTAACAATACCTAAGTAGTTTTTAACATTAATTTAACATTAAATTTTAACAATAACCATGTTGTTTTCAACAGGGATTTTTTTGACATAATCAAATATGTTTTAACGTCGATGTTTTAGTAATAACCAAGTTGTTTTTAACATCGATGTTTTGGAAAATATCAAATGTGTTTTAACATCGATGTTTTAACAAAAACCAAATTTAAAAAAATACAAACTTGCTATAACATAAATGTTTTGACAATAACAAATATGTTTTAACATGGTTGTTTTGAACAAAAAAAAAACAATATATATGCTCTTTTCTCCGATCTTTTTACAATAACCATGTTGTTTTTAACATCGATATTTTTGACTAAAACAAGAATGTTGTAACAATTATGTTTTTGACAAAAACAGATATGTTTTAACATCGATGTTTTAACAATAACAAAGCTGTTTTTAACATAGATTTGACGAAGCAAATGTGTGTTAACATCGATGTTTTGGACCAAAAAAAACGTTTTAACATCGATGTTTCAACAATAACCAAGTTGTTTTTATCAACGATGTTTTATACAAAAACAAATATGTTTTAACAACGATGTTTTGGAAAAAATCAAATTTGTTTTCTTATCAATGTTTTAACAAAATCAAATATTTTAAACATCGATGTTTTAACAATAACCAAGTTGTTTTAAAATCGATGTTTTGGAAAATATCAAATATGTTTTAACATCGATGTTTTAACTATAAGCAAGTTAATAAAAAAAAAACATCGATGTTTTGTACAAAACCAAAAATGTTTAACAACGCTGTTTTACAATAACCAAGTTGTTTTTAAAATCGACGTTTTATATAAAAACAAATATGTTTTAACATCGATGTTTTCGACAAAAAACAATAATATATATGCTCTTAACATTGATTAACAATAACCAAGTTATTTTTATCAACGGTATTTAATACAAAAACAAATATGTTTTAACAACGATGTTTTGGACAAATCAAATATGTTTTAACAATAACTAGGTTGATTTTAACATCGATGTTTTAACAATAACTAGGCTCGATATTTTGACAATAACAAATCTGCTCTTAACATCGATGTTTTGATAAAAATCAAATTATTTTTAACAGGTATTTTTTTGTCAAAATGAAATATGTTTGAACATCGCTGTCTTAACAATACCTAAGTAGTTTTTAACATCGATGTTTTTGACGAAACAAATATGTTTTAAAATCGATGTTTTTTGACAAAAAACAACTATATATATGCTCTTGACACCGACCTTTTAACAATAATCATGTTGTTTTTAACATCGATATTTTTGACTAAAACAAGAATGTTGTAACATCGATGTTTTTGACAAAAAACAACTATATATATGCTCTTGACACCGACCTTTTAACAATAATCATGTTGTTTTTAACATCGATATTTTTGACTAAAACAAGAATGTTGTAACATCAATGTTTTGGACAAAAGCAAATATGTTTGAACATCGATGTTTTAACAATACCCAAGTTGTTTTTAACATCGATGTTTTATGCAAAAACAAATATGTTTTAACATCGATGTTTTTTGACAAAAACCAAATTTAAAAAAATACAAACTTGCTATAACATAAATGTTTTGACAATAACAAATATGTTTTAACATGGTTGTTTTGAACAAAAAAAAAACAATATATATGCTCTTTTCTCCGATCTTTTTACAATAACCATGTTGTTTTTAACATCGACATTTTTGACTAAAACAAGAATGTTTTAACATTAATGTTTTAGACAAAAACAAATAAGTTTTAACATCGATGTTTTCTATCGCTGGTTTTAGAGCGAGATAATGGACTACATATCGTTTTCTATCCCCTAAATGAGGAATTAGTTTCTTATGTGGTGAATGGTGAGTGGGGGGAATAATAACATATGGTAGAAAAGGTAAATCACGATGAGCGTCATGAAGATTTTTAGGATAAGTAAGGTCCACCTCTAATATGTAAACAATGTCATCAGTCTCCCTTAATTTCATAATGGAGTCCTGATTCATTGTCTCAGGTCTGGGAAGCCATTCAATGTTTCCATAGGGTAGAGGCATAGACATAGCAGTGGCATATAATCCGTTAGCATCAAGATATTCAATAAAGGATGAAGGTTTATCCGAATCGTAATTTGTATCCTTCATATAATTATTATTTGCTTGGGCAAACTTTTTACTAACTTGACACAGACCTCCCCGAATACCTCTTTCGATAAATAAAATTTGGTCATAATCAGTGAGTAATTGTAAACGGATTCCGGTAAATTTTAACATGATATCCCAAGCCATACCAGGTGTGTTGAAAAAATGTGCTGGATCTATCGAATAATTACTTAGAGTTATGTCTCGGAAGGCCTCAAAACAATCGCATAAAAGTAATACACCAATTTTTAAATATAGATCGCTATAATCCCCCTTCGAGGCTGCGTACGACAGTGTGGATCGGATGGAGCTCTACCAGATTCTTGAGGAAATGGAAATATCTAAAAAGCTGACGAGACTGGAAAAAATGACCATGAGGAATTCAAAGTGTGTGGTGCGCATCGGAGGCGATGTATCGGAGGAGTTCTTCACAGACAATGGAGTGAGACAGGGAGATGCGCTCGCATGCCTGCTCTTCAACCTGGCCGCAGAGGGAGCTGTCAGGAGATCAGGAATTCAGGTTGGGGGAACCTTGTTCAACAGACTGTAATCATGTTGCTTTTAACATCGATATTTTTGACTAAAACAAGAATGTTGTAACATCGATATTTTGACAATAACAAATCTGCTCTTAACATCGATGTTTTGATAAAAATCAAATTATTTTTAACAGGTATTTTTTTGTCAAAATGAAATATGTTTGAACATCGCTGTCTTAACAATACCTAAGTAGTTTTTAACATTAATTTAACATTAAATTTTAACAATAACCATGTTGTTTTCAACAGGGATTTTTTTGACATAATCAAATATGTTTTAACGTCGATGTTTTAGTAATAACCAAGTTGTTTTTAACATCGATGTTTTGGAAAATATCAAATGTGTTTTAACATCGATGTTTTAACAAAAACCAAATTTAAAAAAATACAAACTTGCTATAACATAAATGTTTTGACAATAACAAATATGTTTTAACATGGTTGTTTTGAACAAAAAAAAAACAATATATATGCTCTTTTCTCCGATCTTTTTACAATAACCATGTTGTTTTTAACATCGATATTTTTGACTAAAACAAGAATGTTGTAACAATTATGTTTTTGACAAAAACAGATATGTTTTAACATCGATGTTTTAACAATAACAAAGCTGTTTTTAACATAGATTTGACGAAGCAAATGTGTGTTAACATCGATGTTTTGGACCAAAAAAAACGTTTTAACATCGATGTTTCAACAATAACCAAGTTGTTTTTATCAACGATGTTTTATACAAAAACAAATATGTTTTAACAACGATGTTTTGGAAAAAATCAAATTTGTTTTCTTATCAATGTTTTAACAAAATCAAATATTTTAAACATCGATGTTTTAACAATAACCAAGTTGTTTTAAAATCGATGTTTTGGAAAATATCAAATATGTTTTAACATCGATGTTTTAACTATAAGCAAGTTAATAAAAAAAAAACATCGATGTTTTGTACAAAACCAAAAATGTTTAACAACGCTGTTTTACAATAACCAAGTTGTTTTTAAAATCGACGTTTTATATAAAAACAAATATGTTTTAACATCGATGTTTTCGACAAAAAACAATAATATATATGCTCTTAACATTGATTAACAATAACCAAGTTATTTTTATCAACGGTATTTAATACAAAAACAAATATGTTTTAACAACGATGTTTTGGACAAATCAAATATGTTTTAACAATAACTAGGTTGATTTTAACATCGATGTTTTAACAATAACTAGGCTCGATATTTTGACAATAACAAATCTGCTCTTAACATCGATGTTTTGATAAAAATCAAATTATTTTTAACAGGTATTTTTTTGTCAAAATGAAATATGTTTGAACATCGCTGTCTTAACAATACCTAAGTAGTTTTTAACATCGATGTTTTTGACGAAACAAATATGTTTTAAAATCGATGTTTTTTGACAAAAAACAACTATATATATGCTCTTGACACCGACCTTTTAACAATAATCATGTTGTTTTTAACATCGATATTTTTGACTAAAACAAGAATGTTGTAACATCGATGTTTTTGACAAAAAACAACTATATATATGCTCTTGACACCGACCTTTTAACAATAATCATGTTGTTTTTAACATCGATATTTTTGACTAAAACAAGAATGTTGTAACATCAATGTTTTGGACAAAAGCAAATATGTTTGAACATCGATGTTTTAACAATACCCAAGTTGTTTTTAACATCGATGTTTTATGCAAAAACAAATATGTTTTAACATCGATGTTTTTTGACAAAAAACAACTATATATATGCTCTTGACACCGACCTTTTAACAATAATCATGTTGTTTTTAACATCGATATTTTTGACTAAAACAAGAATGTTGTAACATCAATGTTTTGGACAAAAGCAAATATGTGATTAAATCGATGATTTAACAATAACAAAGCTGTTTTTAACATAGATTTTTTTGACGAAACAAATGTGTGTTAACATCGATGTTTTGGACAAAAAAAAACGTTTTAACATTGATGTTTTAACAATAACCAAGTTGTTTTTATCCACGATGTTTCATACAAAAACAAATATGTTTTAACAACGATGTGTTGGACAAAATCAAATATGTTTTAACAATAACTAAGTTGATTTTATCTTCGATGTTTTAACAATAGCTAAGTTGTTTTTAACATCAACGTTTTAAAAAAAATTAGGTATAGTATTGATGTTTTGAAAATAACAAATATGTTTTAACATCGATGTTTTAACAATAACAAATTGTTATTTACACCGATGTTTTCAAAATAACAAATTTGATATAACATCGATATTTTGACAATAACAAATATGCTCTTAACATCGATGTTTTGATAAAAATCAAATTATTTTTAACAGGTATTTTTTTGTCAAAATGAAATATGTTTGAACATCGATGTACCTAAGTAGTTTTTAACATCGATGTTATTGACGAAACAAATATGTTTTAACATCGATGTTTTGGTCAAAAAACAACAATATATATGCTCTTGTGACCGATGTTTTAACAGTAACCATGTTGTTTTTAACATCGATTTTTTTGACTATAACAAGAATGTTGTAACAATTATGTTTTAGACAAAAACAGATATGTTTTAACATCGATGTTTTAACAATAACAAAGCTGTTTTTAACATAGATTTGACGAAGCAAATGTTTGTTAACATCGATGTTTTGGACAAAAAAAAACGTTTAACATCGATGTTTTTACAATAACCAAGTTGTTTTTATCAACGATGTTTTATACAAAAACAAATATGTTTTAACAACGATGTTTTGGAAAAAATCAAATTTGTTTTCTTATCAATGTTTTTGACAAAATCAAATATTTTAAACATCGATGTTTTAACAATAACCAAGTTGTTTTAACATCGATGTTTTGGAAAATATCAAATATGTTTTAACATCGATGTTTTAACTATAAGCAAGTTAATAAAAAAAAATTTGGTATAACATCGATGTTTTGGCAATAAAAAATATGTTTTAAAATCGTTGTTTTGGACAAAAAACAACAATATATATGCTCTTTACTCCAATGTTTTAACAATAACCAAGCTGTTTTTAACATCGATGTTTTATACAAAAACAGATATGTTTGAACAATAAAAAATTTGTTTTCTTATCAATGTTTTGGGAAAAAAAAAAATGTTTTAACAATAACCAAATTGTTTGATTTGTAACAAATACAAATCTGTTTTAAAATCGATGTTTTGGTAAAAAAACAACAATATATATGCTCTTAACATCTATGTGTTAGCTATAACAAAATTGTTTTTAACCTCCAAGTTTTATACAAAACCAAATATGTTTTAACATCGATGTTTTAACAATAACCAAGTTGTTTTGAACAGTGACGTTTTTGACAAAATCAAATATGTTTGTGTAAATAATAACAAATCTGTTTTTAACATCGATGTTTTTGACGAAACAAATATGTTTTAACATCGATGTTTTGGTCAAAAAACAACAATATATATGCTCTTGTGACCGATGTTTCAACAGTAACCATGTTGTTTTTAACATCCATATTTTTGACTAAAACAAGAATGTTGTAACAATTATGTTTTGGACAAACTGCAACTGAATGACATTAGCTGTTTCAATCGAATTTCATTAACATAATTCTGATTACTAATTTTTTTTCTTTGTATCACTAATATTTCGGGGGGGGGGGCGTACTCCCTAGGCCCTCCTTATATATGTCTCTGACTTCTTAAAAGGTTCGCGAAAACTAGGAGATCTAATGGGAAACATCACTCTTACTCCCAACTCCTCATCATCGTTAAGTACATCATTTATTTGTGGCCACAGATAGATAAGACCCTTACCTGTTGTTTACTAATCTTTTCTGTTATAGTTTAAATGTTCCTAATTAGAATAGAATAGAATACAATACAATTTATTTGCACTTTGGGTTTTTCCCCATACAAATAAAGTTGGCCATTATTGAATTGTTATTGAAAATATGTAATATAATAGATATACATGCACGGACATAAATTCATTGAAAATATCTTTTTTTTTTCTTTTTTTTGCTCTCCATTGAAGCCCTATACTGCCCGAGCTGTTTATTGTGATGTAGGTGTTCTGTGAAGTGGCATATGGATCGTATGAGGCCTAAAGATGTCATGTTGAAAATATCTTACATAGGTACAATATATACACCATTTTAGAAATTGAAATAATAGCCTCTAGCATTCATAAGAAATTATAAACCCATATTGCAGATATCATAAATTACCTACGTCGGTTTCTATATCATAATATATAAATGAAAACAATAAAAAGGTTCTTCAACAAGGTTTCATTGATTGTAACATAAAAAAATAAAAATAAATCTAATCATCGATAACTTGCAACTTGCAAACTTAACTTCTTCTTAACTATTGTAAATAAACACATAATAAACAATATTATACATATTTATGTACAGAAACGATCAATAATATACATATATTTATATTATAGGAGACGAAAGAATAACAAAAGAAAATATAAAATAATAATAGTCTGAATTAATATTAATTATTCATCTATTATAAATTGTCGTAATTTGAGGCAGTTTATAGAGTAGTAATATAGGTTAGTTAACGTCTGGTAATCATCAATCGACAGCAGCGTGGTAATACTATTCTCTTCCATGTAATCGTGTAAATATTTTTCTCTATTGGTTAGGTATGTTGTGCAATGAAAATAAAAGTGCCCTAACGACTCCAATTCTCCTCAATTACAGATTAAACATTTTTTATTTGTTTCAATTACAAATTTTTTCCCTTCATGATAAACAATAATTTTATTCGAGTTACTCATTCTGATTCGAGCTGCTACACATATTTTATGGATAGTACACCTATATTGAAGATAATTTAGATATTTATTAAAGTCAACGATATTTCTATAAAGAGGATTGTAGGAAATATTGTAATCTCTATTAATATTGATACCTAGATAGTGATTTTTGAGGGATTCTATAATTTCATGTTTATTGTTAACTATTGTGGCTAGGTCTTGGTCTGCTGTTTGCCTATCATTTCAAGATTACTTATTAGTATACTGACCCAGTTAACACTTAATTTGTCCTCTTTTTTGTAAGACACAACTTTTAATATTTGGTAACAAACCCTTGGTAATCTTGTGTCTGACATTGAAAATATTTTGTCTAGGTAGTTAACGGCTCTTTATAAAACTGACAATCTTAAAGGGCTTTGGCCAGTTTCTATATAAATACAATGATTCGGTATGTTTCTGGGTAACAAGAGCAACTGTTTAACATATTGAATTAAAATTGTATCTATGATACCGTAATGCCCAAATGTCCGAAGACAACTGCTTGAAATAATTTAGTTTTGGTGTCCCAACTGTCGGATTTCCTTTTGGTTAAAATATTTTTAACAATACCATAGCTCTTTTTCCTTTTGTAACGAAATTATTGGCGGCATTCAGAAACCTTCCCGTCTAGCTAAACACTACACCTAGATAACAATAACTATTTACAATCTCTATGGGGAACCATTGAACAAAAATGGCCGCAATGTTTTGGTGATTTTCGAAATACAAAAATTTTAGTTTTGTTACTATTGAAGTTATATAAGATCTCCAAAAAAGTCCGTTTTTAAAAAGATTTTATTTAGGTATAAACTGAACACAAACAAATCAAGTGAACAATAATAACAAAGTAAAGTGTTACAACTGGAAGACTACTGCATACCGGGTTGAGTTGAGCTCCATATTTATAGGTTGAGTCGGGGGTGGGGATGTAGTACTCCATTTTCTATATTTTTCATTATTTAACTCCTCCCTCCTTAAGTTTGATGCTCCTGCGAAAACATATAGGGTAGGCCAGGATATATAGTATGTGTGCTAGATTGGACTAATCCTGAAACTGGTGGTACTTCTTCTGTTGGTGGTTCTTGTTTTTTAAGACAATATTTTTGAAGTATCTTATAGTGATATAATATAAAGATAATAATGAAAGTTAGTACAATAATACAGAATAATATATTATAAAGTACAATATTATTGGTAGTAGGTAAATCTATAAGGGGATCAAATGGTATCATTTTTACATTGATATCATGTACATTATCAAAAGTTATATTAAGATCAGTATGTGGTACAATTAGGTTTTTGATGTTAAGGGCTGTAGAGTGTTTATACATAGGTATAGCTTTCTTATCTATTAATATTTCATTTTGATTTAATTTAATTAAGCTTTAATTAAGCTGCTATTAGTTAAAAAAACAGTTGTTTTAGTTTTAGTTTTTATTGTAATCTTATTAATATTAAAGGTTAAATAATAGTCAATAATAGGTATATATTTTATAAAGGGTTTACTACTAGTTATAATTGTCTTACAATCTAAAAGGTTAGTATTTGAAATTATTTGTTGAATACAAGGATTATTTACAATAGTGTGGTTGTTACAATATAAAGTGTCCTTAATATCTCTACAATTTGCAGTGAGTAGTTCATGTGGGGTTTTTAGAATTAATGGGGGGTATACATGAATAGTCCTTAAAGTATTATCTTTATTTACTGGGTAAGACAGTAAGAAATAAGTTTCTATAGGTGATGT
Source organism: Aelia acuminata (assembly GCA_911387785.2). NCBI lineage: Eukaryota > Metazoa > Arthropoda > Insecta > Hemiptera > Pentatomidae > Aelia > Aelia acuminata. The sequence continues at coordinate 87,165,759 of OU426980.1, read as the reverse complement.
CTGAAGTGGTATCTTAACAAAATAAAAGATTACATTATTTTTAATTGAACAATGAACTTGACTTAATTGCCAAAGTGCCTCAATGTCTTTTGTAATGAATGATACATTATAGGTGTTTTGTAAAGATTCCAAATCTTTAAATTCTAAGATGCTAGAGTGAATAACATTAAGCTTACAAAATTCTAATGAATCTTCCACATCATTAATTTTATTATTTATTAATACCAAGTTGAGGAATATAATGTTATATTGTTGATTTAATTCAATTTGTGTGAGTAAAGGGCTAGATAGCAATTGCTTTATTTTTTGGTTATTTCTTTTGATAATATTTAAGTCATGATTAAATTCTGCAATTAATTTTTGATTAACTACTATTTGATTTTTAATGTTAGATTCTAATTTAAAAGAGTTCTGTTCTAGTGTATGAATGGCTTTATAATAGTATTCCTTGGCGTCTATGTCGAGGTTTCCCGTTAAAAACGAGATGGTTTTCCCTACCGCGTTAAATAATCCTCTTTTGGGTCTATGATGATTGATAATTAAGTGGTCCATCTTATTTTTAATATATTGATAGTATTTAAAAAGAGATTTTGCGTAGTGGGTTTTGTTTACTGAGTACGTGTTGTTTATTATGGAGAAGATAGTGCGCAATTCTATATCTAATGATTCAATGTTGACTATGTGTACAAAAGTGTAATGTTTACTAACAATGTAGGAGTCGGATAACTTCACTGGAATAACACCAGGTCCTTGTGTCAAGTCAGTTGTTGTGACGGAGAAAGTTTGCTTTGTCATCATAAGGACGAGTGGTAAGGAAATGATGATGAAGAGTTTAGGTTTCATCTGCAACAAAAGCAATGTCTTTATTTACGTATCGTCTCGGTCTCTTGATAAGATTAGGATGTAGTTTAAATGACTTTCTATTTATAGTTACTAACTTCGTTTTATTTGAATAATTTCCTCTTTTGTATTTTGGTTTGGCTTTTCCGTATTGTTTGTCTTTAACATAAACCTCTCCATCTGGAATTATTATCTGTTCTCTTGTTTCGTTAAGTTTGTTAGTTCTGTTTTCTTTTTCCTTTTCAATAATCTCTCTAATGGCTTTATTGATCAATTGTTTTTCATCATGATATTCTTTTACCTTTTGTTCTAGAATTAAGTCTTGTGTTTGTTGGTTTGATTGAACACCGAACGTGATTTCGTTTGGGGTTAGTTTTAAATTAGTTATTATTGAGTTATTGTAAGCTATCAATCCTAGTCTCAGTAGTTTATAATGTGAACATTTCTTTTCAATTTTTATAACATTCATTATTTCAATCAACGTTGAATGTGCTTTGTTTATTAGTCCATTTGAATCAGAATGGTTGGGTGTAGTAAAATGCGCGTCGATATCGTTATATTTCAGAAAGTTTTCGATAAGTCCATTTTTGAATTCTGGTCCGTTATCAAATTGAATTATTTTAGGGCAGGGGAATGTACTCGAGTATATCTCTAAAGAATTTAGAATTTCATTAGCGGAAGTGGTTCTTATGATATTACCGAATAATTTTTTAGAGACACAATCAATCATAGTGAATATAGTTTTTCCGTCATAATGAAGTACGTCTGCTTGTAATTTTTCAAAAGGTTTTAAGGGAGTAGGAGTGATTTCATAGACTTGTTTAATTGGCTTTCTATCGTATTTGACAGCTTTACATGAAGCGCAATTATTAATAACTTTTGTTATTGTTTCTAACATGCGGGGCCAGTAGTAAAGTTTCATCAATGCTTGATAAGTTTCATGTATGCCTCGATGCATTGTTTTGCCTATATGTTTGTCAAGTTTTTTAGAGTAGTAATGTTTGATTTTGATATTAGTATAATTTGTTTTAATTATTTCCGAAAAGTGATTAAATATTTGATCATATATTTGTTCATCTATATTATTTTCAATTTCTGGCGAACATAAAACTCCGTAAGTTTTGTTAGGTTGCAGATAACGAGTATGCCAATAATATCGCGTTTTATTAAATATGGTTTCATTGGTTTCTGTATTTATGGGTTTCCTCTCCGAATTATAATTTGAAATTTTTCTATATTTATTGATTTGTTTTTATCGTCAACTATAAAGATTTGTTCATTAGAAGAGTCTTGTGAGTGTTGTGTCTGTAGACTTTCTAAGTCTTCTTCTAATGGAATATTAAAGGCTCTTGCTAAGTCGTCAATTGTTTCGTCTGTATGTTCCGGGGACGGCGCGGCTAGGAATTCATTAATCACATCATTGGGATGTGGATCTGTATCTATCGAGTGTATATTTGTTTCAATGACCGGGTTTCTTGATAATGCATCTTCAACATAATTGCTTTTACCTTGTAAATATTTTACATTAAAATCAAAGTCTGCTAATTGAAGTTTCCATCTGATAAGTTTGGAATTTGGTTCTTTTAAGTTGTGTAACCATTGTAGTGGTTTATGGTCTGTTTGTATGGTAAATTTGCGTCCATATAAATAAGGTCTGAAATGTCTACAAGCCCAGACAATAGCTAATAGTTCCTTTTCGATGGTTGAGTAATTTTCCTCCTGTTTGTTAAGTTTTCTTGATGCGAAGAAAATGGGCAAGTCTTTGTTGTCAATGTTTTGGGATAACACGGCCCCAATAGCAAAATTAGACGAATCTGTAGTTAAGGTAAATGGTTTTTCAAAATTTGGTAGTTGAAGGATAGGGCTGTTTTGTAGTAGAGTCTTGAGATGTTCAAACGCGTTTTTATATTCGTCCGTTAGTTTTATTTCTTTGTCTTTTCGTAGTGCCGAAGTTAAAGGTTGCGCTATTTTAGCATAATTTTTAATCATTTTACGGTAAAATCCTGTAAGTCCTAAAAATTGTTTGATCTGTTTCTGAGTTTTGGGTATAGGAAATTCAGCGATAGCTTTTAATTTTGTAGGATTGGGTTGTATACCTTTATCAGAAATTATGTGTCCCAAATAGAGTAATTCTTTTTTGCAAAATTCAGTTTTGTCTAGTTGAATCTTAAGGTTGTGTTTTTTTTAATTTTTCAAAAACTGTTTTAAGGTGTTTAATATGTTCGTCTAAGTTGTCTGAAAAGATAATAATGTCGTCCATGTAGACTAAAACGTTTGGTATTCTTGAGAAAATTATGTTCATCGCTCTCTGAAAAGTAGGGGGAGCGTTTTTTAGACCAAAGGGCATTCTTAAAAATTCGTAATGTTCTGTTTCATTTGAAAAGGCTGTCTTTGGAATAGAAGCTTCATCCATTTCTATTTGATGAAATCTGGAAGCCAGATCAATGGCGGAAAAATATGTAGCACGTCCAATCTTACCAAATAGGTCGTCAATATTTGGTAAGGGATATTTATCTTCTATTGTTTTATCGTTTAATTTCCGGTAATCTATTACCATGCGAATTTTGCGTTTACCAGATGCGTCCATTTTTTTTGGGATTACCCAAACTGGGCTATTATAAGGTGAATTTGAATGTTGTATTATTTTATTTTCTAAAAGTTTGTCAATTTCGATTTGTATATCTTTTTAAAAAATTTTGGGGTACCTATAATTTTTAGTGTAAATTGGGTTTTCGTCTATGGTTCTAATTGTATGTTTTAATAGGTTCGTACTGGTCAACTTATCGTTTTCTTTTTTAATTATTTGTGGAAATTCTCTTAAAACGTTTATTATTTTTGTCTTTTCTTCATTATTCATATGGTCTGTTCTTATTAAATTAGGAATTTCTTTTTTTATTTTATCATATTGGCAATCGCTAGATGTTTCGGGACAATTGGTCACTTCATCAGGGATTTCCGTACTAATGCTTAATACTTCTTCGACTTCTACCGGTTCGGGACTAAAGGTCATTACTTCCGGAGAGTCAACATAACATAATACTTTATTATTCTTAATATTGTAAATTCCTTCTTTGAGAATGCATTTATCATTTAATTGAATATCTTTATTTACTAATCCATATTCTATATTATATTTTATATTCTTAACAGCTATCTCTATTAGATTAATACCTTGTTCTATTGCTATCTTATTGTCTATGCTTAATTGTAACGGAATTATACCTAGGGGATAAATTAACGTATCATTTTCAGGGTGTATGCTAATTTTTAATTTTTTCATAGTATTATAGCCTAATAAGATGTCATATTTTTCTGAAAAAGGAAATACGAACAATTTTGCTGTATCATTTATTCCAAATGTATTTTGTAAGTTTAAATAACAACTATTTGTTCCACTTTTCTTTCCCGTAGGGGTAGTTATGATAAAAGGTTCTTCTATTAATTGAGTATGATGGGGTATAGCGTTTGGGTGTATATAGTTTTCATTAGCACTTGTATCTATTAACCAGTTTTTTTTTGTCGTAATTTTCAAAATGGGGCAGAGTTTTTGTAATTAAGTTTAAAATTAATTCGGTGGGCTTTCGTCGTTGCGATCTATTCCTAAAAAATGATCGAATTTTTCAGAGAAATTTTTTATAGTGTCTTCCAATGCAGTTATTCTTTTATTATTATATATATTTATTATTCTATTATTATTATCATTATATTGATTAGTGTTAGTATTTGATTGCGGTGTTTCCTCACAATGAGTAACTTCGTATGGTGAAATGAAATTTTGGGGGCGCGGTCTTTGTAAATTACTGACCGTTCTCATTGAGACTGTATTATTAGAATCTTTTCTAGGGCTTTGGAAGTTCTGTCTTTGAAAGTTATTTGATTTATTAAAAGGATGATTAGGATTATTTGGATGATTAAAATTCTGAGGTCTGGATTGCACTGGGTATTGTTGAGTTTGATAGTGATTTTGTTGGCTATGATTTTGTTGGTGATAATGTGGTTGTTGGTAATGTTGTTGTTGGTTATGATTTTGTTGGTGATAATGTGGTTTTTGGTAATGTTGTTTTTGGAAGGGATTATTTTTCTTATTATTTAAATGGGATATTATGAAGGAACATTTATTATATAATATGTTCCTTACTTCGTCCAGACTTTTTGGGTCAACGATCATTATATGATTGCTAAGTGTTGGGGGGAAGCATTGTAAATATGATATATTCTTTCTTTGTCTGTTCTTAACATGATTTGAGTTAAGGTTTCTTGATTCAAGCCGTCCAATTTTAACCTAGTGTATACTAAGTTCCTTGTATTTTATTAATAAAATCAATGGGGGATTCCTTGAAGTTAAATTTTGTTTGAAATATTCCAACCTTTAATATTTCAAATGATCTAGCATCAGCAAAATTTTCCTTTAATAACTTTAAAAGAGTTAATAAATGTTCAACATTATTGGACAACAGAACGTTTCTAGCTGGTCCAGATAATTTAGCTTTAATTTTAATAGAATAGTACGATTATAATCTCTTTCTACTATATTCGTTGCACAGATAGTTTTGTAGGCACTTTCGACCAATTCTACAAAAAATGCCAATTCATTGGGATTTCCATCAAAAGATGGTATGTGGTCATAATCGACTCTAGATATAGTATAATTAACAGTTTCAGGCATTATGACTAATTCAGGATGTTTAAGGATTGAACTACTCACTGTTTTTCCTCTGAAGTTCTTCCTCGGAGCCGTCTTGTAGTCTCGAGATGAGGGCTTCTCTGGAGTTCTCAAAAGTCAGGATTCTCTATGAAAAATACGCTACGGCGTAGGCTGAAGGTTCCTGGGTCAATTGGACACAGCTGCGAAGAGTCGTCTTACAATGCTTCAGTTTCGTAGTCCCTAATGAGGACGCCAGTTATATAAGATCTCCAAAAAAGTCCGTTTTTAAAAAGATTCTATTTAGGTATAAACTGAACACAAACAAATCAAGTGAACAATAATAACAAAGTAAAGTGTTACTACTGGAAGACTACTGCATACCGGGTTGAGTTGAGCTCCATATTTATTGGTTGAGTCGGGGGTGGGGATGTAGTACTCCATTTTCTATATTTTTCATTATTTAACTTTGATTTTTATTTTGTTATCTTCGGAATATTTTTGTAATATTTTTAACTTTGGTTGGGTGTCAAGCCAGAAGTTCCCAAAGAGAATGCAGGCGTCTGCAAATAAGAGACTTAAGACGTCCGTCCTATTGTCAACATCAACTCCCTGGACTCCACAAAATCCGATGTTTTGACCATAACAAAGATGTTTTTTACGAAACAAATATGTTTTAACGTCATCTATTCGATACTAGCAAAGTTGCTTTTAACATCGATGTTTTATCAATAACAACCTTGTTTTCAACATCGATGTTTTGGACAAAAACAAATTTTTTGAACATCGATGTTTTTAACGCTTTTTGAACATCGACGTTTTTTATGCTGTTAACGTCGATGTTTTATCAATAAAAAGTTGTTTTTAACATCGTTGTTTTAGCTATAACAAAGATGTTTTTGACAACAACACATATGTTTTAACATCGGCGTTTTAAACAAAAACAAGTTTATTTTAACATTGATGTTTTGACAATAAAAAAGAAGTTTTTTACGAAAACAATATGTTTTAACAACGATTTTTGGATACTAACAAAGTTGCTTTTAACATCGATGTTTTATCAATAACAACCTTGTTTTCAACATCGATGTTTTGGACAAAAACAAATTTTTTGAACATCGATCATTTTGACATCAAACATTTGGACATCAAATATACAGTGGATATCGTTTATAACGACATCGGTTATAACGACGTACCACTTAAAGCGATGGAAATTTTAAGTTCCTGGTCCCTACAGTCATAGTTTAATGAATTTTTATCCGGCTATTACTACCACGGCTATTGCGACTGATCGACTTTAGCGACCCATTTTGAGTCCCCCAGGGAACAAAAAGATAGGTTATAACGTCCGGCTTCCGGAAAGAACCCTTCAAACCGGCTTGCGGGATATTTCTTTGGGGACAGGAAGACACTTCGCTCACCTTTTCTAGAAAACTCCCTCCCCCGATTGTTTGTGTTTTTATTCCTTCAAACGAATTCGAATCAGTTCCGGCCTAGTTCTGAAATAAGACACTTTTGCGTGGTGATACCATGCCAAAGAGAAGGGCATTTTCGTTAGAACAAAAATTGCACATTTGCTGTCGGCTGGAAAATGGGGATTCTAACTGAAGTATCGCTGAGGAACTGAATGTAAGTCATTCAACTATTTCAACATTTTGGAAAAATAGGGACACCATTCGAGGACTAGTTGAACGCGGTGAATCGTTCAAGCCAAAAAAAATGAGGAGAGCTACGGGCGACAAAGTCAACGGTGCTCTAATAACATAGTTTCGACCCCAACGCAGCCGAAATGTTCCAATATCAGGGACTATTTTACTCAAAAAAGCCAATAATTTTCTAAAATTGATTAATGAATCCACTTCGGAACCGTCTAGCGACTCGCGTATTTCGCGAGGATGGATTCAAAGATTTTGTACTCGCCATATTATTTTTTAAGTGGTGACTGCTAGCTTCCCCCAAGGGATAACCAGCGATTGGCTTCCGTCAGTATGGCCATCAATTCCGAAAATTACGATGATTCAGATATTATTAACGCAGATGAAACTGGACTTTTTTACAAGGTACTGCCTGATCGGACACTACATTTTAAGGGGGAGAAATGTTCTAAATGTCCAAGGATAGAATAACGGTTTTGGTGGCAGCCAATATGACTGGAATTTAAACATATATTTTTTATAATAGGAAATTTGTAGTTGTAAGAAGGCTATTATTACAATCAGCTCTTAAAAATGGCCTAGACCTGATATAACGACTGGCGTCGTTATAAGCGATATGTCGGATGTAACGACGATCGCCTATAACGACGAAGTTGTTACGGTCCCTTCAATGTCGTTATAAACGATACTTACTTGTATAACACTGTACTTCTTTAATTATTAGTATCTTCTGGGTCACCTTTCTTATTGATCATCGTCATCATAATTGTTGACCAGGCCTTCGGAATTTTTTCGCTGTTGAATATTTTATTTATGAAATTGAGTAAATAATGTTCCCACGCGGGAGGAAAATTACTGTATGCTTCAAATAGTATGCCATCTAAACCTGGGGATTTATTATTTTTACATTTTTTTAATAGGTTTTGAAGCTCAGACGGGATAAAATCATATCCAAGTAAGGGTCCGTTACACTAAAGAATATATTATTGTTTTACATTGTTGGCTCATACAAATTTTGGAAAGCTATTTTCCATATTTCGGGGTCTATTGATGATAAATGTTCCTAATTAAATTTTATCATAATTCGAAAATTACTTTATAATAAATTGCTATAGCATGTAAAATAGGATAAAATTATTAATTGTAGTAGGATATTTTTCATTGTTACAGTTTAATTTCGTCGGCAAGCTACTCGGTCCTAAAGGCAACTCACTGAAGAGACTTCAAGAAGAAACAATGACCAAGATGGCCATCCTGGGAAGGGGTTCTATGCGTGATCGACACAAGGTAATAAACACATTTATAAATAAAAGCTGTTTATTTAAATAAGAAGTAACAGATTCTTTTAGCTTTTTATAGTAAACACAATCATTAATGTATTGAAGTAGGCATCAAAACTAATATCAAGCACAAAAAAAATAGGTGCTGTGTCATTTTTTTATTGTTGTCATATGATTATTCTTTAAAACTTTTATTGGTATTTGTGGTTTATTGTGTAGAAGGGATAAATAAAAATATTTTTTTTGGTTTCGGCGACTTGAGAAATTATTTGTAAATCTTATATTTCCTTTGTAGGAAACATCTATCGCTTTGAATTAGTGATTTTATTAAGATATAAGGTATTCATTTCATAAAATAATAAATATCACCCCTCAGAAGGTCCCAATAAATTAACAAGAATATAAAAACACTAATGTTTAAAAAAAAGGAAATTAACTTTCTTTTTCATATTTATTAAAACCATTTAATAAATGGCGAATCAGAATACTTAATTCTTTAAGGGCATGAAGAAGTCCTCTGGAGCGGAGAATGATTCGGCCACGGCTGAATAAAATACAGCTCCCAGTTTCAATTCGATTTCTCTAATTTTTCTTCACTATGGGAGGTATTTAAAATCTGATGGATATTCAATTCATTGATCTGTCTCCAACATTTGAGACGACCAAATATACATTAATTACATCAATTTCACTGTATTTGTAATCCAGTATATTTTGGCTCATGCCTTTTTTAGTTGATTAAAAAGTCTGAGCGTTTTTCTACTGATAGCTGAAGTTGTCGGTAAAGTCGAGCAGTTTCTTTTTGTTTCAAACTTGTATCAGGATCCGTAGTAAGAAGTTTCTCCGGGACGAACTTTCTGGCGCCCTAAGCAGAGGACGAATTCATTAGGCGATATAGTTAAAGAGAACTATTAGACAGGAATATACTCATGTAAATTAGCTAGCTAATATTGTAAAAAAAAAAAAAAAAAATGGAACAAAAGAATCATACCTCTCCGAAATTCAGTAAAAATACTTTAAGTCATGACATGGCTAAAATATGGACCCTCCATGGTCAAATATGAACCCTGACGTATCTTGAAGCCATCGAAGCTGTTCATATGGAATTTTTAAAGTACCCAGAACAATACTCAGGAATACCCACAACACTATGTATGACCGGGAGGGATCCATTAAGGGTGGAAGTAATAAAAGCTGTAGTAATTTATGGTCCAATCTTGCCAGATGAAAGTTAATTTGTTTTAATAGACTTAAATCGCTAGACAAGGATAAAACTGTCTGATTACAACTGGGTTTCTCAAGTTAGTGCAATACTTCTGCACAATGCCTTTAGAGAAGAGATTTCTGTTCATCATTATAACGGCTTTATGTGATAAAAAGATAACATTCTGGAAAAAGCAAATAATCATGATGTTTCAGCATACATACAACGGTTAGTAAATACAAATAGTAAAATCCATAGCATCCAAGCCAAAATGAATACTAATAGTATTAACTAACTAAACAAACTGTATTACAAGTATTAACAAAGTGTATTAAGTGTATATTTGATGGGTGTACAAAAAGTTTTAAGCTCATGCCCCGAGTAGTATTGTAATTATGTGTCAAAATGAATTTTTATCTTATATTGAGCTTCTTATTTGTTTTTGTTCAAAAATCACGAGACTTGTATTATGTTTCTATTATATCTCGTTGTTATTATATAGTTCGCAAAACACTGTGTCGTTCACAAATTAATAAAAATCTACCTTATCTACTTTAAACCATTTTGTGAGATACGAAACGCACCACATAACATTTAAGTTCAGCATTTTTAAAAAAACCCTTGAATATTAAGTAAAATCCATTTAGTGTTGTAATAAGTTTAATGTTTTGGATTTAAGAAGGGATTGAAATGCGTGCCGTGTATATCAACAAGTTAGTTTGGAAGAGGAAGGCTCCATTGAGCCGACAGCTGATATTAGGTTGGACCAGGAGGCCCATTCTCTCTAGTTCGATAACTGCCAACTGGATCCGGCAGCCTCTTCAAATACAAATACATTTGCTCGGCATTGGCTCATAAAATTTGCAGAAGTTAAAAAAATATTGCTTTGGGTAAAAAATGTAATAAAATATTGAAGTTATTATGCAAAATGACACTATATTTTTTTCCATATCACTTTAAGTGATGGCAAATTTAAATAAACCGAAATCAATGATATATATCATCGAAACCATATAATATATATATATATATATATATATATATATATATATATATATATATATATATATATATATATGAATATGAAACCTTTCGAGAGAAATATATATATATATATATATATCTCGAAAGGTTTCAAAAATTTTAAAAGTAACGAAGTTATGATTTGGTCTGAAGCTGTCTATCCCCACTTCTGACTATCTGATGTTTGATTTATTAAAAAGATAATTCTTTGTATTCATATATGGTAAAATGGTGTTACACTGCCTTAAAAAATTAAAGATATTAAGCAATAATTATTATACTACTTTATTCGTAAACATTATGCAATAATCTAAAACAAAATAATTAACGTTTTATTGAGTACAAATATTATGCAAAATCAGCTATGAGATGAGGACTTTAGAGTTCGTAAAAAAAAAAATTTAAAATTAAAAATCCTCAACAAAAGAAAAATTACTTCAAATAAAGATTTTTTTAGTATATCCTTTTTAATATTATTTTTCAGGGTAAAACTAACTGCATTGGTTGCTACTCCATCATACTCCATTTTCAATTCCTCTTGCAGACCATCTCGATTTTTTCTACATACTGGGTTTTTTTACATTACAATTAAAAATAAAAATGTTAATAATTGAAATTACAATTTCTAGTTGAGCCAAAGTAATTCAATTAACTATGCAATTGTACATAATTTTAATGCATGTTGGTAATCGAAAATATAAACAATAAAAATGGCACTACAAAAATTAATTTGATACTACTCAACCGTAAAACAAAAAAGGAAAAAAAAAAATCATGTGTTAATTAATACCCTTTATTTAGTAAATTCTGATATACCGAAATAAATGTAATAATACATATTTTTGTGTTTTGGTATTTTGAATACTTTTATTGCGACTAAAAGTATATGTAATTGTAATTGTAATTTATTTAAATTACAATTAATTGTAAATTAAGTTACAATTGTAATTTAAGTAATTGTAATTGCCATTACCAATGACCCCGTCGGGTAGAGGCAATTCTACCTACAACAACAATATACAATTGTTATTGCAATTATTTAGCAAGTATTTGTATTTGAGAGCCTGGATAAAATTAATAGTCATTAAAAGAAGGATTGTGATTACTTAAAAAATTGCAGTAATTGTAATTGACAACGAGTAATTGTTACTGTAACTACTTAAAATAAATTATTCGATATTACAATTACTTCAGCATAAATGTCTCTGGAAATTGTTAATTGTATATATATATATATATTTTGGACCATTTAACCCTATGGTCCAAGTTTGCCCATCTAATTATTTTTTTAAATTAATACTCATTTATTTAATTAATGGTAAACTCTACAAACGGTACTGGGCGCCGATTCTAGGATGATTGCAGTACATACTTGTTTGGTCCAAAACTCATATTAAATATTACGTCGTTATGTATTTATTGAAAATGGAAAAGTTAATGAGTTTCACCCTATGATATCTGCGGATATGGACTGGCATAGAGCAATACTAAGGTAAGGCACACATTGAGGCGCAGAGCAGAGCAGTGCAGTTTTTGTTAAACGTGTATTAGATGGGTTGTTCAGTCTCAATATACTCGTATCTCCTTTACTTAAATTCAAACCAACTGAACTTAGCGCCATAGCATCCGCCATTCAAATATGTCAGTAATCTATTATATAAGACTCGAGGAAACATTGAACAGCTGTTCACGCCGCACAGTGGTTGAAAATCGACTATTTTCGGGAAAAAAACCTTGTCAAACCTGATCTGTAAGCCGCAAAAAAATAAAGTTGATATTATCATAACCACGATTAAATTTCCTATATAATAGGTTGGAGCCCCGCTTAAACGACTATTCGGATTAACCGGCGGTGTTAGGAAAATAGAAAAACGAATCATACATCAATTTTCGAGTCGATATCGGCTAGTTTAAGCACTTTTGCTGTTTCATGCTATTAATATCCTTGATCGCACTTACAGTATCATTTTATTTTATGAAAACACCTAACTCAGGTAAAGAAAAAAAATCATACATAGTAGCAATCAATTATTTTTTTCGTTATATTTTTATTTTTAACTATTAAATGTATTATCATATTAAAATATTAGATTGAGGTAATCCGGCTTTGATTTTGATAGGAGATGGTGGGGCAGACTGTTCAATATAGGTTTAATAGCTACAACTCTATCAGTGAAAACCTAGTTCCCTAATTCATACTAAATACATAACAGCTGAACTTTTTTAATACTATTTTTTTTAATAAAATTAATACACAAAATATGTAGACTTGGTTTTTGGAATGAACTTTTTACAGTTCAACTACCTCTGATGATCCACCTCCGGTGTTTCACCCAAATAAAAAAATCCACAAAGCAATCAAGAGACATCCGAACAGAAAAGCACCGAGCTATGATCTAATCATTCTTTATCCGTCGTCACCTACCTCGAAAAGCTGTTTTGTTTCTTACACACATCAATAAATCTATCTTACCCACAACATTTATCCTTTTCCTTGAAAACTCTCCACACACAAAATTATTCTAAATCCACAACTAATCCTTCATCTTACCGTCCTATCGCAGTCTACCTATAAAGGGGAAAGTATTTGAAAAACTTTTCTTGAACCGAATTAAGCCTTTACTTGAAAGTAGTGCAGTGATACCGAGTCATAAGTTTAGTTCTGTGCAAGCCATACTTCAGTTTTTTAATCAATTTTTTTTATTTCCATGAGCTTCCTGCCACTTACTGTTAAACCAAAGTTTCGAAATCGATTGATTTCCACCAAGTTATCCCAGGTCATGTTAAAAAAGTAGTAGTATTAATAATTTTCAAACACATACTAAAATCACGGTTGGTGAAAAAGTTTTTTTTATCATCCACCTAATAACGATTCAGAATGACTTTATAAATGATGCTACAGAGCTAGAAAGTAAAGCATCACGTTTTACATAACATTTAGTAATAACCTAATTCGAAACACAAGCTCCATAAGGAATAAACTGCATAAATAGCAAAATAGCATAGGTAATTCAATAAAAAAAAATCACAAATTTACAGACGCAGGTACAAGCTAGAATATGTACAAGTACAGCTAGAATATGTTTTAATATTTCTTAGGAGGTATCTTCTTCATTAAAACATGGATTTTAAAACTGCGCTCGGCTGCGCTTGAAAAATATAGATTACCAAAAAAAAAAAAAAATTCTAATTTCTATTGCATTTATTCGGGATTTTATTTCTGGGTTAAAACATAGACAAAATACCATGATTTTTATGGTCGTGTAATATGTGAGTTCGCTTTTCATGATTATGAAGAAAAATCTCACCAAGAAACAAAAATGCGATTAGCAAATATAATTATAGCTTTATAAATTTTTCGTTGAAAAATAAACTTTTTCAATTATCGATTTTCAAAGGGCCATAATAAGTGTAAAAATCGGAATATCTCCGAATAAATTGAAGAAATTTGTCAGGTAACTATTCTATTTATTAATAATGAAAAGAAAAAGAATATTCCGATACCTTCAAAAAATAGGTGTTTTCCGCCTTTCAACCACTGTGCGCCGCCACGTACTCATACCCACATAGGCTCACTCTGCTTTAGTATCTGGAACAAGCTTCACCGGCAGACAAGCACGCTCCCAGCTGGCACCGTTCGTGAAGATCGTCTTCATGACTAAGCTTTTGTCTTTGATTGAGGTGCACCCTTACCTTAATGAAGGTTTGCTTGTTCGCCGCAGCATTTCATTTAAACATACATGTTCTCCGGTAAAGTTGTTCATGAGCGTGTTACGTTAAAAAAATATTAATTGGTTATAAATAAATAAAACAATCGTAACAAAAAAGGTGGTAGCTCAGTGGAGACGGGCGGGTTCTTAAATGACTAGTGATTAAAAAAAATTTAAATAAATTAAGGGGCGCCACGCTATTTATTTTAAGGAAATAGCGAAAACCTAAAGCAATCTGAATAAAAAAAAAATAATTTAAATTTAATAAGTGAAGATTACCTTAAAATCTCGGAGAGGGCTGTACATAAAATACAATTTGCAATTTAAATTATTTTTTTTTTATTCATATTGCTTTAGGTTTTCGCTATTTCCTTAAAATAAATAGCGTGGCGCCCCTTAATTTATTTCAATTTTTTTTAATCACTAGTCATTTAAGAAACCGCCCGTCTCCACTGAGCTACCACCTTTTTTGTTACGATTGTTTTATTTATTTATAACCAATTAATATTTTTTAACGTAACAAAATGGCGCCCAAACAGGGACTATAAGTGATTAGATAGATGCTTAATTTAATATTGATTTAGTGATTTTTAAATAAAATTATTTGTTTGTCCTAATATTGAATTTTTTTATTTTATCTGCTAAGAAAAAGTAGTATAATTTTTATTTGGTTCTTTTGAAATCATAAAGATGAAGGTCGATAGGTTGTTAAAGGACGAGCTTGAATACGAATTAAGGATTCGGGGGATAGTTGGAATATCTACTGTAGAAGATATGAGGAAAAGACTTCGGACCGTCTTTAAACTAGAGAGTGCAGGAAAATATGTTGCTCCGGTAGTTGACCTTTCTCCTACGGAAGAATTAAGCGTGTGTGAAGAGAAAATTGCCACTGTTGAGAACAAGATTTCTGTTCTCCCACCCTCTAGTTCTACCGGGGATATAGATAAAATCGATACAGGTCTTCAACATTTGATTAATAGACTAAACCGGATAACAACGAAAGACACCATCGAAACGGAGAGGAAGTCAGAAGCAATTTCAAAATGCCTTCTATTATTTGAGGAACTGGAAGAAAAATTGAGTAGGCAACCTCCTGTTTCAGAATCCCACTTTGAAAACCCAAATCCCGGAAAGTCTCAGGAGGGTAATGTACAATCAGTGATTACCGAATCAACCGAAGATACAAAGAAGCCGGTAACGACCGTTGAGTCGGAGTCAGACGTTGCTCCTAATGGAACTAAGTACGTGATCAGAAGAACTGAAACTCCCATAAGAGATTGGGGAATTCACTTCACAGGCGATGGGGATGGTCTCAGTGTCCATGCGTTTTTAGAGACTGTAGAGGAGTTAAGTTTGGCAAGGAATACTACTCATGAAGAACTTTTTAGGGCTGCGTACGACTTGTTTAGAGGACCAGCACTGATTTGGTTTCGAGCTGTACGGAAAGAAGTAACAACGTGGGCTGAACTTATCTCAGAATTGAAAGCCGAATATACACCTTTAGACTATGAGGATCGCCTTTGGGAAGAAATAAAGAGAAGAACTCAAGGACATGCAGAGTCGATGGGTACATTCGTGGCAGTTATGAAGAATTATTTTAACCGTTTACCAACTATGCCTACGGAAGACCAAATGTTGAATATCATTAAGAAGAATTTGAACCCCCTCTACTTGGAAAGAATGGCTTTGCACCAAGTAACAACATTGAAGGAGTTAGTAATAATCGGTCGGCAGATTGAAGAAGTAAGGTGGAGAATGAACGAATATCGACCGCCACCAGATAGTACAGGATTACTCGAACCCGATTTGGCCTATCGCCCGCCAACGAGGAAACAACTTAATCAAGACGACACAGTAGCAGCATCGAAGATGGTTGTAGAAGCCTTGGCTAAACCCAATTACACATTTCGCTGTTGGAACTGTGGAGGGACCAATCATTCGTTCAAAACGTGTCGCTCTGTAAAAACCAAATTCTGTATAGGTTGTGGCCTAAGGGATGCGGATAGAAAGACATGTAAACGTTGTAATACCACCAACCAGGGAAACGATCAAGGGGGTCAGGCCTAAGTGGAAGGGAGCCTGGACAAAACCCGAATTCCACGACGAAAGCTGAGTGGGTAGAGTGGTTGTCGATTGTGAAAGAAGTTTTCGCTGGAAAGAAATGGAAAATTCTTAGACATCCAGCAAATGAACAGGATCGAAGGCCGTATTTAACGGTCAACATTCTGGGAAGAATAGAAACTGGACTGCTGGATTCTGGGGCTTCAAGGTCATTGATGAGTGAGGAATGCTGGAAACGTTTTTTACGGCTGGGTGTAAAGCTACACAAAAAACCCAAAATTCAAATAAAGGCTGCTGGAGGCACCGCGCTCAACGTTTTTGGAAGCGTATACGTGCCAGTGGAGTTGGAAGGTAAAATGAGAATTATCCAATTTTTGGTAGTTTCCAACTTGGTGGATGAACTTATATTGGGCATCGACTTCTGGAATAAATTTAGATTGGTTCCGGACATATCGAAAAATATGTGGCACTTTGCCCCAACAGAAGAATGTTTAGCTGTGTCACAGAATGGCCCTGCTGTCCTAACTAGACCGAATCTTACGCAGGAACAGGAAGAAACCTTAAATCGGCTTATCGGACATTGGCGAAATATCCGACCATCAAAGTTAGGATGTACAAGCAGGGTAGAGCACGAAATAAATACGGGTGATAGTAAGCCAGTCAAACAGCGTTACTACCCTGTTTCACCAAAGATCCAAGATATCTTAAATAAGGAGCTCGATGAAATGCTCGTAGAAGGAATTGTAGAGCCGTCACAGAGTGCTTGGTCGTCACCTGTTGTTTTAGTGAAGAAACCCGATGGATCCTACCGTTTTTGCGTGGATTATCGTCAGTTAAATGCCGTGACTAAAAGAGACGCCTACCCGCTGCCCTACATTTCGAATATATTGGATAGGTTACGTGATGCCAAGATACTTTCTTCCATCGACATAAAGAGCGCATACTGGCAGATACCAATGGCTGCTGAAAGCAAGGAAAAGACAGCTTTTACTGTTCCCAACCGCGGCCTCTTCCATTTTTGTAGAATGCCTTTTGGACTGCATAATGCACCAGCGACATGGCAAAGACTGATTGACGATGTTTTGAGAGCAGATTTAGAACCAAATATCTTTGTTTACTTGGATGACATCATTGTGGTCTCATCAAACTTCGATTCCCACATAGAAACATTGGAGAAGGTCTTAGAAAGATTGAGCTCAGCCAACTTAACGGTGAATTGGGAGAAAAGTCAGTTTTGCAGAGAGGAACTAAAGTTTCTGGGATATGTGGTAAATGAGAACGGCCTACAAGTTGATCCGGGAAAGATTGAGGCGATATTAAACTACCCAGCACCTAAGAACGTAAAGCAAGTGAGACAGTTTATAGGGCTTTCTTCCTGGTATCGCCGCTTTGTCCCTAATTTCTCGACTCTAACTTCACCGCTATCGGATCTATTGAAGAAAAACAAGAGATGGAAATGGGGACAAGAACAAGAAGAAGCGTTCAGATTACTGAAGGAGAAGCTTGTCACAGCACCTGTGTTAGCATGTCCTGACTTCAGTAAGCGATTCTTCCTACAAACCGATGCATCTAAAACAGGATTAGGGGCTATTCTTTACCAAGAATACCCAGAAGGAGATCGGATCATAGCTTATGCGAGCCGAAGTTTGACCACAGCCGAGAGGAAATACAGTGTAACTGAGCAAGAGTGCCTAGCAGTTCTCTGGGCAATAGAGAAGTTTCGGCCTTATTTGGATGGGATGGATTTTACAGTTATTACTGACCACATTGCCTTAAAATGGTTGAATAGTCTTCGCGACCCTCAAGTTCGACTGGCTAGGTGGGCACTAAAACTGCAGCAACACCAATTCACTATCGTACACCGTCCCGGCAAACAAAACGCTGCAGCCGATGCGTTGTCACGGACTTACGAATTCCCGATAGCCAGAATTGATATTGGAGAATCAATAGAGGACGCGTGGTATCAGCGGATGATTAAACAAGTAGAAGAGAATCCATCGAAATATGCGGATTGGAGGATTGTTAATCAAACTCTATGGAAGCTTGTTAATAATAACCGGAAAATGGTAGGAGATAGCAACCAGTGGAAATTAGTAGTTCCTAAACAAAAACGTAGGGAAGCGATCTGGGAATGTCATGATAAAGAAATTGCAGGACATTTGGGATGTTTCAAAACCTTGCAGCGGGTAAAGGAGTACTACTATTGGCCTGGCATGGCAACCGATGTAACCAGGTACGTACGGAAATGTGAAGTGTGCTTGGCGAATAAGCCATTACAGACTAAGCCTGCGGGCCTAATGGGGAAACAGCGAGTAGTTACCCAACCTTGGCAAATGGTTTCGGCAGATATAAAGGGGCCGTTTCCTATGTCTTCAAACCGCAAAAGTTTCATATTAGCGTTTACCGACTGCTTCACTAAATACAGCATCATAGTACCAATTTCAAAATCGACAGCCGAAGTAATTAATTGAAAAACAGCTGTTATTAAGGCATTTGTTTTTTTTGTAAAACAACGAACGAAAAGACAGGAGATGTTCGCTAGCGTTCGACGTGTGATGATAAAATGAGACTGTTTTAGTGATTAACGTAGTTGTGGTCTATACCGCTAAATATCAGAGAATTGAAGAATAGTGGCGTTCACGGAAGAGATTCCGGTGACGAGTGGCTACTGGCAACAAAGCTACGAGAAGACAGGCGAGTTAAGAGAACAGACTGGAGATATTTTTCTTTTAATTTCTTTATTAAACCTTGTTTTTTTTTTATTGTATAGTTATAAGTTTAAATTGTTTCTAGTTGTGTGAATAGAGTTAGATTTTGATCAGGCCTGACTACAGAAATTGTGAGTAAATTTTATTTTTAATATCGTAGTGTAAATATAGTGTTAATTAAAAGTTTTTTTATTTGAGTTTGATTTGTTTTGTTCAATTTCTTTTTAACTTACCATTAAGTAGTTCATAAGTGTAAATTGCAAATTGTATTTTATGTACAGCCCTCTCCGAGATTTTAAGGTAATCTTCACTTATTAAATTTAAATTATTTATTTTTTTTATTCAGATTGCTTTAGGTTTTCGTTATTTCCTTAAAATAAATAGCGTGGCGCCCCTTAATTTATTTCAATTTTTTTAATCACTAGTCATTTAAGAACCCGCCCGTCTCCACTGAGCTACCACCTTTTTTGTTACGATTGTTTTATTTATTTATAACCAATTAATATTTTTTTTAACGTAACAAGCGTTGCTCATTAAAGACTGTTACTCTGATCTTCGCCTTATTTACTTGATTATTTTCTGTGTTTAGTTCGCCGCAAACTCAGATATATGATTGAGTGTGAGTTCGCCGAAATTGTATAACTTGTTTTTGACAGTTCGCCGATCACTACATTATTTGGTTAACCAAAGTAATAGATGTTTCACCGTTATCGTGTGCATTTTGTCATATATTAACAATTGTTCTCATCGCAATTAATGTTTCTTTCCATTTTATCTTATCACTTAATTATATTTCTTTAGCCGGCTAACATGCTTATTTTAGTAGTTTTAAGTTAAAGTTAAACCAGAATAATTATTCTTTCCGTTTATTATTGTCTTAGTTTAAGAAGTAATATTAGATTATTATTGGTTTCAGGAATTTCCTTTGTTCTATTATATGTAAGTTGTATTCCTTTTATTCTAACAGGATATTCAGTTTTATGTTAATAAAACACTTTTGTCAGCAATCCTAGTTTCATTATTCATTTTTCTTTGTTCATTTCATAAATTAATAGCTAAACATAGGTCATTTTCCCAGAAAGGGCTAATAAGATCTAAAAAAACTCTTGAAAATGAAAATGTCGAATTAACGTCTGGAAAATATTTAGGGGTGCTCTTTACATAGTACTGATTGAACTCCAATGCTAAGTTACACAAGATTAGGGTGCATTCATTATTTATAAATTATAAAAGAAAACTGGAATGTGGGGGGAAATAGATTCTAGATGTCAAAAACCACTTAAAAGAATGCAAAAAATTTGGGTTCAGTGAAAGTGCACTAGAAAAGGAGCTAAGACCTACCATAGGAGAGCATAGCTTACATAACAAAACTAATGACAATGGACACAGAATGGTAAGCTTTGCAACTGTTAAATCCATGGCAGTCATGAGCACTATGTTCCCCCATAAAAATGTGCACAAGGAAACATGGCACTCTCCGGATGGCATTACAGCAAGCCAAATTGATCACGTGTTGGTGTCCGCCAAAAACTTCAGTTCCATAAATGACGTCAGAGCGTATAGGGGATATGACATCAACTCAGATCATTACTTAGTAATGATGAAGATGCGAGAAAGAATAAAGTGCACCGCAAAGAAAATATTGCCCCGATGTGAGAAGTGGAACACAGAATGCCTTAAGACGGAAGAAGGGGTGACTAAGCTTTCTGAGAAATTTTGCGAAGTAATCATAAGCGAATCGGAGGAAGGAATAGCAATTGAAAATAAGTGGAAGCGGATCAAGCTAGGATTAACACAGTCTGCAAAAGAGGTGTGCGGAGAAAAGAAAAGTCATGCGCGCAACTATTGGTTCGATGAAGAATGCGAGCAGACAATCAAGAAACGGAATGAAAGAAGATTGGAGTGGATTAGGCGAAAGACACGCCTTAGCTACAAGGATTATAAAGATGCCAGAATGCAGGCGAAGAGGTTGGTAAGAAGCAAGAAGAGGGAAGCGTTAAGGAAACAAATTGAGGAAATTGAAAATTCAAGGAGCAAACACGAATCCCGAAAATTCTACAAAATGGTTAAAAATGTTAAAAATGGACCGACCAGAAGGGGCAACATAATCAAAGATGACCATGGAAGAATGCTAATGCTGGAAGAAGAGGTACAAGAAAGATGGCGGCAATATTTTGAGAGTCTCTTGAACCCTAGGAGATCAGAAAACTGCTATGATGACCATGCACAATTACCGGTGGACACTCACGATGACTTGGAAACCATTCCACCTGATGTTGAGGACATCGAAGACATTTTGGGCAAACTCAAAAATAACAAGTCACCAGGTAATGATGGACTCCCCGCAGAACTCTTTAAAGCAGGGCAGGAAGAAATCGCCAGGGAATTGCAGGAACTGGAACTAATAGCTCAAATATGGGAAGAAGAGAGCATACCTAAGGAGTGGAGTGAGGCCCTAGTAGTGCCTGTGTACAAGAAGAAGGGAGAATCGACAATATGTAGCAACTATCGAGGGATTAGCTTGCTTAACACCGCATATAAGATCTTTTCCATATCCCTTTACAATAGGCTCCTTCCATACGTGGAACGAAAATTAGGTGAATTTCAAGGTGGATTCCGGCCTAACAGGTCAACTATTGATCAAATCTTCTCCCTTAGACAAATCGCTGAGAAGATGAAGGAGTATCAGCAGACTACTTGGATGCTGTTCATTGATTTCAGAGCAGCCTATGATACAATAATCAGATGTCAACTCATAGCAGACATGCATGAACTGGGGCTACCAAGTAAACTAATCCGTTTAGTAAGATGCACTTTGGCAAATACTACCTGTCAAGTTAAATGCTGTGGATTATCAGAGCCTTTTGAGGTGTTAAGTGGCCTAAAACAGGGAGACCCAATAGCTCCTCTTCTCTTCAATATCGCTCTACAAGCAATCATCAATAGAGCAGGAATGAACATGGAGGGAACAATTTTCACCAAGATGACCCAGGTCCTGGCCTATGCAGATGACGTAGTCATCATTAGTAGATCCCTTCAGAGTGTCAGAGTCGCCTTTGAAGCAATGGATATCGAAGCAAAAAAGAGCGGCCTTCATGTCAATGCAGGGAAAACCAAGATTATGGCACTGGGAAAAGGTATACTGGGGAGGCAGACTCACTGTGAAATAGGCACGTACAGTTTCGAGGTGGTCAAAAGTTTTTCGTATCTTGGCTCTGTAATCAATGATAGCCTGAATGAGGAGGAAGAGATAGGAAAGAGAATAGTTGCAGGAAATAGAGCTTATTTCTCCATCTCTAACCTTATGAAAAGCAAACTTATAAGCCGTACTACCAAGTTTATGCTCTACAAGACACTTGTAAGGCCAGTGGTAACATACGGTGGAGAAACATGGACCCTCAACAAGAAAAGTACCAACCTGCTAGATAGGTTTGAAAGGGCGATTCTGAGGAGAATCTTAGGGGCTGTATGCGATAATGGCCAGTGGCGAAGAAGAAAAAACAATGAATTGTTCCGGCTCTATAAAGACGCAAGCATAACATCCTACATCAAGATACAAAGGCTGAAATGGCTTGGACATGTGATAAGGATGAATAATGAAAGAGTGGTCAAGAGGTTGTATAAGAACATTCCGGATGGTGTGCGTCCACGTGGTAGGCCAAGGGGACGATGGAGGGATGCTGTGGAACAGGATCTTCGCAAACTGGGGATTCCTATCACCCTTGCAGAAGATAGAGAGAGATGGCTGGCAGCCATTGAGCAGGCCAAGGGCAGCCTCGTGCGCCTGTCGTGCCGATAGAAGAAGAAGAAGAAGAAAGTGCACTAGTAAAGTACATATCGATAAAAAGTACATACAAAAAACTGATTGAAATTTAAAAACTTTTATATAGTAAAATAACTGAAACTTTTGAAGACATTAAAGACTCAAAATCATTCTGGAATACTTCAAACAAATTCCGCCCTAAATCTAAATCGTACAATCATATCTCGATAGAGACCTGGGAAACTTTTTTTCAAGAACTATACGGCACAAAAATCCCCTCTGATATCTATTTTTTTGGTGTCACTCACCCGTTGCTAGATTCCCCTATAAGACAGGAAGAAATACTAAATAGCATTAAAATCTCAAAATCTGGCTCGGCTCCTGGACCAGACGGGATATCGTTTGATTTCTATAAGCACCTTCCTTACAACTGGTTACAATGTACAGAAACTTTTTTCAATAAAATCATTTCTTCTGAAATAATCCCATACATGTGAACAGAATTAAATATGATTATGCTTTACAAAAAAGGCGACAAGTCAGATCCTGAAAACCTGGTATAGCTCTAGCAAATTTCCTACTCAAGATCTTCACCCAGATATTACTGAACCGTTTTCTAATATGGGAAGAAGAGGTTAAAATATTAACAGAAAACCAAGCAGGATTGCGAAAAGAAAGAGGGTGCTTGGATAACATTTTTGTCCTCACAGCCGTGATCCAATTACAACTACAGCTTAGCAAACGCTCAGTTTATGTAGCCTTCATCGACTTTAAGAGAGCGTTTGATTCAATATCCCATGAAAAACTATGGTAAAAATTAAATAACTTGGGTGTTAGCTCTAAAATAATCCGGCAGTTAAAAAAATTATATGACAACACCGGTCTACGTGTCAAATTAGGTAATAACACCTCAACAAACTCAAAATGACCGAAGGTCTTTTACAGGGCGAAATTTTAAGCCCCTACCTTTTTGCACTATTTATAAATGACATAGAAAATTACTTCCGGTCTAGAGGTGCGCATGACCTTAATATAGATGGTTACCACGATGTTCTGACACTACTATACGCTGATGACCTCACAATATTATCCGACAGCCCAGCAGATCTAAAAAAAAAATAATACTTCTGGAAGAATACACTTATGAAAACTCCCTCACAGTCAACAGTTCAAAATCTAATATTTTGCACTTTCACAAGAGACGCAAACCTGCCAGGACCCATCAATTCCTTTATAAAGAAAATGAAATAGAACAGGTTAAGCATTTTTCTTATCTAGGTGTAATATTTTCAAATTCGGCCTTGTTCTTAGAAGCCAAAATAACGCTGTGACAAAGTTTAAAGTAGCAAATGCATCATTGCAAAAAATACTTTCAAAATCAAATTGCCAGAGCTGGGACGCTATTACCAAATTATATAAAGCTTTAGCTAAAAGCGTGTTTTTGTATTGTGCCCCTATTTGGAGCCTGAGATATATAGACAGCCTGGAACAAGTACAAGTAAATTTCTCCAAAAGACTGTTACTGCTCTTGAGGTGTACCCCGAACTACATTATAAGAAATGAAACAGGTATTGACCACATATTTATTTCAATAATAAAATCTATATTCGCTGGCTGTGTAAAATTTTAAGAATGAAAAATGACAGGCTAGTCAGGTTATGCTATAATAGTTTATTAGTACTGGGCCAGTCACCGGCAAACAAGCCACAAAATAATTGGGTTACCCAGGTTAAAAGTATTTTCTCTCCAGACTTTATAAACTTATGGCTCAACCAAGACCACAATCTGATTAAAACAAACCTAAACAAAATAATTTCCTACCACAAATCACAATCAAAAAATAAGGACCTCAAAAATATATCGCTGTCAACTTGCTGCCCTATGTACAGTAACCTAGCTCATATATTCAGATCCCCCCAGAACCATCTAACCGCCAACATCCCTTTCCCATTACAACAAACCATCACCCAGATTAGAACTGTCAGTAAATATTCCATGAACTTCATTATAAACAATATTACCCTTAAAATAGATCCAAACACTCGATGTTTATTATGTAACACATACGACAATGAAGACATATACCACTTGCTAATCAACTGCCCAATATACATCGATATTAGAGCTCAATACTATCCAGAACTAGCAACATCCAATAGTAAAATAGAATTCCTTCACGATAGACCTTCATCCGATAGTAAATATGACCTGATACAACTATACCAACTGCTGAACAACATACTTAAATACCGCTCCGCACTCCTACACCAATAGACACTAACTGATAGGCTTAATGATTATAAACACCATGCATCTTCTCCCCGCGTCATAAAATATTCACCCAATATGCTTTATAAAAGTCCCATATTTTATTTTTAGTTTAGAATGCTGCTCCGATTATTTATACCGGTTTATACAAATATGTGTAAATCTCAACTACTACATTATATCGGCATTGGGAAGAGGTTTACTTTATACCTGACTAAATAGAACACATGTTAAAATCTTAGAACATTATTATATACTTTCAGTTTGGTGTCACAACCTGTAATTTAATTAATCTTTACAGGTTTGTTTTATTGTTTGTTTATTATGTTATTCTTGTAACATTCTTTTATGTATGTATTTATTTTAACATAATTGAAATCTTTACAGATTAATAAAATCAGTTTGATACCGACTTAAAAATTAAATTACAAATTGGACAGATACAATGGATAATAAGGAGAAAGTACCAAAGTTATTTGTCCACAAAATCAAGAGGGAGGAAGATAATTATGAATTGTTAGAAGTGTCCGAAGACAAAGAACTATGGTTTAGGTTACCTGAAGAGTAATTAATTACTTAGTTACTCCTCGGCGCTACGATACGCGTGGGACCTGGGCCTCCTCAACGATTTTTCGCCACTGCTCTCGGTCCACTGCAGCAGCCCTCCACTGCCTGACGCCAAGCTGTCTCATATCCGCCTGGCGACTATCTCTACATCATCCGCATATGCCAACTTGTGTGTTAGTCGATCAAATATAGTGCCTCCCGGATTAGTTCTGATGGCTCTTACTGCTTTATCCATGCACAGGTTGAAGAGGGTGGTAGCCTTGGTATCTCCCTGCATTATTCCAGATTCAACCGGGAATTCTTCGGAGAGCATACCTTGCAATTTAACCCGACATCTCGTGTTCTGCATGCTCATTCTAATAAGTCGGATTAACTTCCTCGACACTCCCAGGGATAGAAGGTCACTCATCAAAGTCTGCCGATCCACCGAGTCATATGCCTGATGGAAATCTATAAATAGGTGGTGCAGATCAACATTAAATTCCAGAGACTTCTCTAACACTTGGTGGATTGTAAATATCTGATCTATAGTAGACCTTCCCCTCCTGAACCCGCATTGATACTCTCCAACTTCCCTATCCATGTGGGCCACAAGTCTTTTATTGATTGCCGCGGACAATATTTTGAAGGCAATATTCAACAGAGAAATCCCTTGGTAATTGGAGCAGCTAAGCTTTTCGCCTTTCTTAGGACATAAAACCGCCACTTTCCAGTCTTCTGGGATCCGTTCCTCCATCCAGATATCGAAGATGAGCTTGTACATTTGGTCCCTTACTTCCTCGCCCCCATACTTGAGGAGTTCAGCTTGGATACTATCTATCCCCGGCGCCTTATGTGTCTTCAGGCCTAGTAATATTTCTATAATTTCCTCTTTGTCCGGGGGTACATCATCCTCTTCCGGCTCCTCTGTTCCATGATCCGGTATGGGTCCATTTCCTGTCTTCGATCCTCTTCCGCATTTCCCTGATCCTTGTTTATCAGCTCCTGGAAATGCTCAGCCCATCTGGTGACAACTTTCTCTTTCCCAACTAACAGATTTCCCTGTTTATCTTTGCAGAAGTTGAGTCGCGGCTTGAAACCTTCTTTCACTTCCCTGACGCCTCTGTAGAACCTTCGGGGATCTCTGGCTTCGAAATCTTCTTTTATTTTCTCCAACTAAACTTGTTCGCTAAGCCTTTCTTTCGGCGGCATAACTTCTTCGCTTCATTTCTTTTGTCAAGGTAGCTTTGGGTGGTCATTCTAGTGGGGCGTTGGATCATTCTCCTCCTTGCCTCGTTTCTTGCGTCCAACTTGGCTTGGCACTCAGCGTCAAACCAGTCATTCCTTGCAGGCCTGTGTATCTCTCCAAGTTCTTCTTCTGCTGCTTTCTTGAGTGCCTCTTTTAAATTGGTCCACCTGGTCGGTATGTCATTAAAGCCTTCGTTCCTTTTTAGTATTCCCGTGATTTTCGTGACGAAGCTCTGCCTCACGATTTCTTCCTTCAGGCGCTCCACATTAAACTTCGGAGCAGGCTTCTCGGCTCTACCTCTAGGTTTTGACGCAATCCTTTGTTTGTACTTAATTCTAACCAGGTGATGATCCGAACCGCATACAGCTCCTCAGCAGCTACGCACATCTTCTATGTCTGTGGCATGTCTGGACTGGATCAAGACGTGGTCTATTTGATTTCGCGTCTTTCCGTCTGGAGATACCCAAGTTTCCTTGTGGATATCCTTATGCGGGAAGTAGGAGCTGCTCACCGTCATGCTTCTTTCCATTGCGAAGTCCACTAGCCTGAACCCATTCTCATTAGTTTCTTCATGCTTACTATTGGGTCCTATCGTTGGTCTGAAGAAATCTTCTTTGCCCAGCTTAGCATTGAAATCCCCAAGAATTATTTTTATGTCGTGTCGTGGCATGGTATCATAAGTTCTTCCCAGGGAATCGTAGAAAGCGTCCTTTGCTTCTTCTGTCGGGGCATGCACACTTATAATGGAAATATTGAAAAATTTTCCCTTAATCCGAATCATGCAAATTCGTGGGCTGACCGCTTCATAGTTCAGTATGGAGTGCTTAATCGTATTACTTATCATGAAGCCCGTACCCACCTGGTTCCGCCTTTGTCCACTGTTAATAAGGAGGTAGTTCTTTAATTGAACCATTGGAGTGTCCCTCCATCTTATCTCCTGTATCGCCGCTACATCTACCTTGTATCTTAACAATTTCTCTTCGAGGTTTCGACTCGCCCCGACCTGGAAAAGGCTTCTTACATTCCACGTCGCTAGAGTCAAGGTTTTTCCAAATCCACGCCTGGGTCGTACCATTAAATCAGTCCGGCTATTTCTTCGTTGAGTATTCGTAACTGATCTAGTTTTTCCAAGGTCGGGTAGTTAGCCCGACTCCCAACCCCCAACCTGGAGGGCCAGGAGGTTTTTAATCGAGGTCCTGTTCCCCTAGATGTGCTGTCTTCACCACGACTATAGAACCACATCCATCCCCGCAGTGTGCCTTCAGTCCCGCAATACTCGCTTTCTTGAATACATTATATTACAGAGGAGTGCCTTGCTGCCGACGCCCCGCATCCCGATCTGCCGGGATCCAGGTTACCCCCAGGCCGCCCGTTCGGGACCCCCTCTCTCATCAGTCACCTACCCAAGTCCTCCGCAGGGATTGGTTACCACCACCTTGGACCTGAGTTACTAGGCTTAACGGAGCTCACCACGGGAAGGTTGAGAGTAGGAGTTGAGAAGGAGAGGCTAGGTGGCCGCTGGTGGCCATGTATTACGCATCACTTCCCCTTTTGAGCAAGGTAGCGTCATAAGGAAAATGCGAAAGATGCGGATGATAATCTTTGTTTTAACAACATACCATTAGAAGAATCAAATTAGAGTAATTTTTATGTAAAATCTAGTAATTCAGAACATTTTTTTTTTTTTAATGCAGAAAATTAAAGACCTAGAAAATAAATTGAGTTCTAATGAAATTAATCTCCTAGGAATAGAAAAGAAATTTATCTTAGAAAAATTCAATAAAAAACAAAATGCTAAGGAATGGATGGAACGTTATGAATCCGAATGTCTTAGGCATAAAGTGATGAACGTCACGAGGATGATTGAAAATCTTCGTTTTTTTGTAGAGGGGCCGGCCAATGACTGGTATGAAGCAAACTTAAAAAAGATAGGGCTGGTGAATTGGTCAATGTGGAGACAATCTTTTTTGACGGTTTTCGTTGATAAAGGGTGGTCCCAGATTAGGAAAGCTCACAGTTTTAAATATTTAGGGGGATCTTTAGTGGATTATGCATTAACTAAAGAAAGGTTATGTTTAGATGCAGAAAGCAATAGTACCGTTTTGTCAAGGGTGAATATGATCGTGATGGGACTACCATTAGCGGTACAGGATAGTTTAGATAGGGAAGAAATTACATCCATTGAAAAACTGTTTGTAGAATTGCGACGATTAGTTGATTTATTTTCAAGAATGAAGGGAAGTGGTACTCCAAACCAAATGAGCGTAACCAAGGGCAAAATCGATGAACTAACTAAACTTAAGGGCTATACAACGAAAAAACCGTGTTCTATTTGTGAAAGTTTAGGGTGGTCAAATCGTGATTTATGTATGTAATGATTTGTTAAATTTTAATATCTTTTTATTTTTTATTTGATATGCCTGGGTAGTTAGTCTATTGATTTGCTTTTATTCTTATTTTTATGGTTGTTGCATGATAGATATATTTTATTCAAAATTTAACGCAATTGTTGATATTTTTTATATTTCTATTTTTAGTCATTCAAGATAGCACTCAAGGGATTGGGTAAAAGGGAGAATAGATAAAAATTAAAAAAATATTATAACCCTGTAGGTATATATATATTTATATATATATATATATATATATATATATATATATATATATATATGCATAGATGTTATTATTATATATTATTACAATAAGATTTTACAAATAGTCTCAGATAGACATATATAATGCTGTGTATTAGCTAGCAACCCAATGTAGTAGGGCAGCATCTCTTTTATGAAGAATAAAGTGTTTCTCTCTCCCTGATTTTAAGCAAGCGAATCTGAATAATTTATTGTGTTGTTCTTTAAGATTTATAATAGAAGTTTAGTGTGTTGGCTGTTGGATGGTTTAGAATTTTTTCCAACTATTTTTTCAATTAAAAACAAACTAAACGCGAACACGCAGCATACTTATTTATTTATAAAAAGAACATAAACTTCAATAAATTCATATACATAAATACTACTATACTGGAAATTTCGTGAGAATTAGATGCGTAAATTTATTCCACTAATAATTTTGGGTGGTTATAAAGTTCCTAGGAAATCCTTTAGGAAGTTCCTAAAGTTTATAATGTTTAGATATTAATTTATGTAAAAAAGTTTTTTTTAAACATAAAACTGAATATCTTGTTAGAATAAAAGGAATACAACTTACATATAATAGAACAAAGGAAATTCCTGAAACCAATAATAATCGAATAATATTTCTTAAACTAAGACAATAATAAAAGGAAAGAATAATTATTCTGGTTTAACTTTAACTTAAAACTACTAAAATAAGCATGTTAGCCGGCTAAAGAAATATAATTAAGTGATAAGATAAAATGGAAAGGAACATTAATTGCGATGAGAACAATTGTTAATATATGACAAAATGCCCACGATAACGGTGAAACATCTATTACTTTGGTTAACCAAATAATGTAGTGATCGGCGAACTGTCAAAAACAAGTTATACAATTTCGGCGAACTCACACTCAATCATATATCTGAGTATGCGGCGAACTAAACACAGAGAATGATCAAGTTAATAAGGCGAAGATCAGAGTAACAGTCTTTAATGAGCAACGCTCATGAACAACTTTACTGGAGAACGTGTATGTTCAAATGAAATGCTGCGGCGAACAACTTTACCGGAGAACGTGAAGAAATCGTGTTTAAATGTAAGTTCAAATGAAACGCTACGGCGAACAAGCAAGCCTTCATTGAGGTAAGGGTGCACCTCAATCTAGACAAAAGCTTGGTCATGAAGACGATCTTCACAAACGGTGCCAGCTGGGAGCGTGCTTGTCTGCCGGTGAAGCTTGTTCCAGATACTAAAGCAGAGGGAGCCTATGTGGGTATGAGTACGTGGCGGCGCACAGTGGTTGAAAGGCGGGAAAAACCTATTTTTTAAAGGTATCGGAATATTCTTTTTCTTTTCATTATTAATAAATAGGACAGTTACCTGACAAATTCCTTCAATTTATTTGGAGATATTCCGATTTTTACACTTATTATGACCCTTTGAAAATCGATAATTGAAAAAGTTTATTTTCAACGAAAAATTTATAAAGCTATAATTATATTTCCTAATCGAATTTTTGTTTTTTGGTGCGATTTTTCTTCATAATCATGAAAAGCGAACTCACATATTAACGACCATAAAAATCATGCTATTTTGTCTTTGTTTTAACCCAGAAATAAAATCCCGTATAAATGCAATAAAAATAAGACAAAATTTTTTTTTTAGTAATCCATATTTTTCAAGCGCAGCCGAGCGCAGTTTTAAAATACATGTTTTAAAGAAGAAGATACCATTAAAGAGTAATAGTCTTAATAAGCAACGCTCATGAACAACTTCACCGGAGAAAATGAAGAAATCGAGTTTAAATGTACTTACGGATGCTGCGGCGAACAAGCAAACCTTAAACCAAAACAACAAGCAAAACAAATACACTCGCGGCCAAAAAAAACGGCGCACCTTCCTTTTTAGCACTAAATGTATCTTAACGTAAGTATAATACGTCCTAGCATCTATTTTTCATTTCTTATCCAAAATAAGCACATCCCCCTTTAATATTATGTCAATAATCCTCTATAGTAAGCAATAAATAGATAAGAATTCGTAAACAATACTGCATCAGTACGTATATGCGACTTTACTGTTATACGTTTTCCTTCTAAAAGTGCTCTTCTTGTTAATTTCTTTTCCTTTTTTTTTTTTGTGTGAGGTTGTTAATTAATCTTTTTCGTTTAATAAAATAGTTTTGGAAGCTACGACAGTTGCCCGAATAATTGCGTTGTTGGAAGATGGTAGAAGCCAACGTTACGTGGCCAGGACTTTAGGCCTACCGGAAACAACGGTTCGAAGGGCGGTTCAGAGGTACCAGGAGACGGGACTCTATACGAGGAGGCCAGGATCAGGGCGCCCCAGAACGACTGAGCCAGCAGATGACCGTTTCATCATGATGCAAACGTTAAGAAACCGCACACAGACAGCAGTAGAAACAGCTTGCCGGCTGAGAATTGCTCGGGAGGTGGACGTGAGTGCACGAACAATAAGGAGAAGGCTCGCCGAAGTGAACTTGCACTCCAGGGCCCCAGTAACAGGTCCTCAGTTGACGGTAGCTCACCGAAATGCACGTCTTCAATTTTGCCGAGACCACGCTAACTGGACTGAGCCTGATTGGGCCTCCGTTATGTTCAGCGACGAGTCGAGGTTTAACCTGTATACTCAGGATGGCCATGTAAGAGTATGGAGAAAAAGGGGGGAGAGGTACAGCCAGTGCAACATCGCTGAAACGGTGGATTTCGAACGTAGGTCTGTTATGGTGTGGGGAGGCATCACATCACAAGCGAGGACAGACCTCCACGTGTTCAGCAGACCGTCCCTCAATGCAACCTCGTATATCACGGAGATTCTAGAAGAATACGTGATGCCTTTTACGCCTTTCATTGGGAATAATTTTCGCCTAATGCAGGATAATGCCCGGCCACACACAGCACATGTGCAAGAGTATCTGGATGAGGTCGGCATTCGTACCCTGCCGTGGCCAGCTCGAAGCCCAGACCTGAACCCTATAGAACAACTATGGGACCAGTTAGGGAGGTGTGTCCGACGGCGGCCGAACCCTCCAGTTACCCTACAGAACCTCAGAACAGCGCTAGTGGAAGAGTGGGAGGCTATACCCCAGGAACGGGTAGCAATCCTCATCCAAAGTATGCCGAGGAGGATTAAAGCAGTCATCAGAGCCAGAGGAGGGAATACCCGGTA
Source organism: Aelia acuminata (assembly GCA_911387785.2). Lineage (NCBI taxonomy): Eukaryota > Metazoa > Arthropoda > Insecta > Hemiptera > Pentatomidae > Aelia > Aelia acuminata. The sequence continues at coordinate 87,132,996 of OU426980.1, read as the reverse complement.
CTGAGGACGCTTTTTTTTTTTGTTTAATTAAAGTTAAAAATGCAAATTTTAGAAGTAAATTTTTATTTTTATTTGATATTTCTTCTATTTTTATAATAAATTTTATATCTTATTTATATGTCGTTTTTTTTTTCATTTTCCTTGTGCCTCTTAGAAGCATATAGTATATACTTTGCTAAGATAAAAAGTGGGAAGTTTATTTTGTTCTAATAAAAAGATATTTGCAAAAATCTAGGTGCGCCGGTATTTTTTGGCCGCGAGTGTATATATATATGTATATATATATATATATATATATATATATATATATATATATATATATATATATAATTAGTTTTTTACTTAAAACTAAGTCTCGGTTTTATTTGCAACAAAAACCTTGAAATATTCTATAAATGAATGATAATGTTTTGTTCTTGTAATTTAAAACATTGAAAGGGGAAATAATTTAGTTAAAAGCCTCTAAGGAAAATAAAACCAGTTCTCAGTACATCAAAACTTTCATTTATTTCAGGAAATTTAAACTTAACAAGTTTTTATTGATTTAGAATAAAAAATAACTTCATCATTGTAGGTAAAAGCTGGAAACATTGTATACATTATTATGTAACGTACAAAATAACAGTAAATATTTCTTTTTATAACAATTAAATTTATAATATGCATAATATAAAATACAACTAAGCCAAATGATTCAGAAAGGATATGGTAAGATTTCGGTAAAGATATGGAATCATGTTTTCAAAAATATTATCTAAAATGCATACGAATCTATGCCTTCTTGTAAAACATTGACCCGGTCTAACAATTCAATTTACATTGGTAGCTCAAGGTATAGGCTTTATTTTTAGAACGAAAATACGATACCAAAACAATAATTGATATGAAATAATATAACTATGTTCGAATTTGTTAAAAATAACAAGTAGAATGATAGCATATTCTGAAGAGTTGAGTGAATTATAAGTAATGGGTATTTTTTTATTTAAGGATTGAAGTTCGTTGAAAAGAAGAGAGGGAAAAAAATATAAATATTTCCTGTAATAGTTCTATGCAAAACATTGTAGCAAAAGTATGCATACGAAATACTAAATTACGTTATGAATTAGTTTGGATCTAAACGTCTATCTTCAAGCTGTTCTAAATTTGTATTATTCAAATTATTAGTATTTTTTATCCTTCAAGAACTTTGAACGGAATATGAAATCATATAAAATAACTTAAACAACTGATATGTTTTAATTATAGCCCAAGGTTTGAATTTTCTTGTGTGGAATGATTTCCTTTCACTTTTCCACTGTTGCCACTGTCATGACAATGTGTTTCCAAAATATTCTTTCCGAAGTTTCAGATCCCGATTCTAATTGGAAAACCTTTAGGAAATAAAATAACGATCTAAATTCCTATTTCGCTGATCCCCATCGGAAGGAACCTCAGGCTTATTCGCCCCTTTTATACTCCCCAAACTTTATTTAATCCTGAAAGCTTTCATTTCCTTCAAATTACCCTTGAGGACTTAAGTACTTCCGAACTTAGTTCAAGTTCGAATGACTATAGTCAAGACTAAATTCCTTTAAATATAATTTAACTTTGTCTATTCAACATACTTTCTGTTCTTTACTTGTCCACACATATACGCATTTTTATTTCAAAACTCCATTTTACCTAAGATCCGAAAAAAGTAATCCATCGCCCAATGTTTAACGTCCCTTATCCTTCTACATTGTCCTACATCAGATTATATCACTAATATTAGCCTAAAATTTTTTCAAAATAGCTATGGCTATAATTTGATCTCATTTAGGTTCAAAAGTAAGTATTAATTTTGAAACAACTCCATGGGTATGCCGATATATTTCCCTGCAGTACCAGCAACCTTCTAGCATCCTATCTCAGTTTACCCTACTTCGGCTGCTTGAGTATGATCTGAATTTATAAAGATTACTGCATTGTTCATTAATCTTTTTACTTGCTAAGATTAGTTCATCACTCAATCCTCAGTATTTTTAATTATCTTTTTTTAAGCTAGAATATTCGGATGAAACATAAGTATAAAAAAAAAGTATATGTTAAAAAGTTTCTCTTTTAGAGTCATTGTTTGTATGCTATTTGCAGGAGGAGGAATTACGTGGATCCGGTGATCCTAAGTTTTCCCATTTACTCGAAGAGCTCCATGTTGAAGTTACAGCATTCGCACCACCAGCTGAGGCACACGCAAGAATAGCTTATGCTCTGGCCGAAGTTCGAAGATTCCTTGTCCCGGTGAGTACCGGCTACTTAATAAAATTATTTGATCACATTTATAATTATAAATTTTAACAAAATTTTTGCATATTATGACTTCAATATTATTTATTATTTAGAACGGCAACATTTTATATGTACAATATATTGGTCTTCAGGTCATTTTCACTTCTATATTTTTTTTAAAAATAGCATCGTATTTGTGGAAGGTGAGCTTTTGTAGCTCAACGCGTTGTGCGTTTTGCTCCACATCCAGGACCTGACAGATGTCAAAACCAGCCAAGGTCTTAGCCCCTCTTCACACCGACCAGTCCCCAATTTCGGATAGCTAGGGATCTAGATACACGCAGTCCCTGGACTTAACACGTTAGGTGCGGCGTCGTATTTTAGGGGTATCCTGAATTGAACGGTATCGGTCCCAGGGGTCTGACTGCTGGCATGAGCCATAGACGATATCGGGCGTAGGGGTCCGATGGGAATGCTCTGACGAAAGCGTTATCTCTTGACTGAAAAGTGAATTAAATGAGCGTCTCAAGGGCATTATCTCTTGGTAAGGATTGGAACTAGACATAATAGGCGCAGGACAGGCCCGATACAGGATTTACGCCATACTTTATCGAAAATAGCATTTAACTGCTGGAATTTTGAATTACCATCCATAGTGATCATTTTTGCAATGTTAAAACGATTTTTTGGAGTCTTTTACTGATTTACAACCACTCACTCTATGATAAAAAGAAATGAATAAACCTGTACGGACAAGCACTAGTATCGGACGCGGAAGGGTGATGCCGTCCAGTAGTCTTGTCTTACTACTCATGGCCGGTATCGGACCTCGGGGCTTGATTCTAAAAACAACAGAATTTCAGCAGTTAGCAACATTTTCTGCACTAAAATGCAATAATCTCATTAATCGCATAAATTGAGTTTGAAGTGTTCGGACTTTCGGAAATTTTCATGTGAAAATCGGCTGTTAAGAGGGGAATGTAAGACATTGGAACCCGGGGTCGAGGCCGCACCTAACGTGTCACCACCCCGAATCGGATTTCCGTCGTTAAAATATTTCCACGTTCAAAGACGATAGTAAATAGTATTTATTAATAACAGCAGTATACTATAATATACTGAACTACAATATATACTAAAATATTGGTTTCCGAGGTGGTCACGTAGACTCACTGATTGGACATTATACAACTAAAAAAGATGCAGAGGAAAACAGCCTAATGAGAGATGTTTTCAAAAACTCTGTATGCATCAACTGGACAAGAATAGCTCAAGATGGGGTAATGTGAAACGAATTAATAACGAACTTCACTTCCCAATAGAGCTGGTCACTCCGGAAAGTTGTATCATACTCCATTATAGGGAGGGCCTATAAAGAGTAAAAACATTACTATTAAATTAGTTAATATTTATTTTTGAACTAGAAGAACTTTAATATTTATTATTGTAATTGTAGTTAAAATATTAGTATTAAAATATTTGGGCAGCCCTATATAGGCTGTCTGTGCTCCTGCAAGCAGCATATGTTCGTAAGAAGACCACACTGCGCGGCCAAAGGTCTGTGTAGGCCTAATGCACCAACCGAAAAAAATACTAATATATTGGTATAATTATAATAAAAATAACCTATAATATACTGATATAGGTTATACTCTAATATACTAATGTAGGTATAATAATATACTTATATAGTATGTTATGATATACTAGTATACTAATATACTCCCAATTATACTTTACCGTAATGGGGTCATTTATTCGGACTATTTCAGTATCCAGACTATGGCTATCATTAATTAGTCCGGATAATTGATACTCTACGCACTTAAGGTAATAAGCAATGGTGTATTTTATCAATGTTCCGGACCAGTGTGCAAGTCCACCTGATGCCGACAGTTATTAATTTTTTATTTATACAGATCCCGAAGTACGAGAAAATCTATACTCAAACCAGTTAGTCAAGAGGTTTATTCTCCTTAAAACTAATCCCTTAATAGTTTATTCTCCTCTTGCTAGTAAAAATAATCCCCATACACCCCCTCCTCTCCATTTTACGACATATACTTATTCTACCATTTAGGACAGCGAAAAATCCAACAAAGCAAAGATCATAAAAATCAGTCAATCTGTTATAATATAAATTGCTCCTCGATTTATAAATGGCATAGCTACTTTGTTTTATTGAACTATCCGACTTTGTTTAATATATCTCCAACAAATTACAAAATGCCTATAACTAAAAGGTTTCAGATCCCACTCTCACCAACACAAGGGGCAGTGAACACTAGGTAACCAAACACCGATATACATGAAATATACTTTTTATTTTTATTAATAAACGGCGCTTAAAACGAAACTTTTGCGTGTCTTTTTGAACATTTAAAAATAACCTGAAAAGACAAATTAAGTATATTAAGAATCAAAAAAGTGAGTGCCTGTAGGTTTTACCCACTGATAAGTGAAACTTCACTGCCATTGAGGCTATTAGGATAAAACTAAAAGAATTTAATAATACAGAAATATTTACAGTATTTATTTACATAATTCTCTCAAAATTTCAATTAAGTTAAATTAATTAATATTCAAAAATTCAATTAAGTTACATCAGTAAGAAAATATAGCATAGAATAGAATCGAATAGAAAAATTCTGTATTTTTGTACATACAAATTTTATAAGGGTATGGTGGGTATAAAATAATTTCTCACATTGTTATAAAATCTTAACTATTAAATAAAATTTAAAAAAAAAATGAAATAAATAAATAAGAAACAATAATAATCTAAATAACATTCACAAAAAAAAATATATAAAATAACTATTATATATAAACTAAAGCTAAATATTATATTTGATAACTATACCCATCGCTAACTAAATTAAAATATTTAATTTCTCAGTAAACAAAGACAGTATATTGTTTAAAATATAGAAAAGAACAAAAAACAATCATTCATTAGTGATGAATGATCTTAAGTTTAATGCAGCCATAGTGTAATTAAACAAATCGGTTATATCTATATTCTCTTTAGGATTTAAAATGGATATCAGGTTATCGGTACTATTGTGAATGGATTGAATAGGTTGAATAGATGTTTGTTTATATATTGTTTTCTAAATGTTTCATACATCGGGCATTCTAATATAATGTGTTCAAGGGTTTCCAATTTTTTTAGATTACAGATCGTGCAAGTGGCCTGTGCGTCAATAACATAAGTTGTGCCATTGATAAACAGTCGTAATAGATCTTTGCTGCTTAATCGCAATTGAATAATCAGTCGTTGTTTACTTATTGGCACATTCTTCATCAAATAGCTTTCCCCCTCACCCATGCTACTTAGTAATCTAAAATTGTTGTTATATTTCGAGTTTAGCGTGTTTTCAATGTCTATGGATCTGATCTGGCTCTGATATCTTTCTAAGATCTCGTTGCGATTCAATGTTAAAGCGTTTCTGTCAGTTAAAACATTTGTATTTACATATCCTAACGAACTTAATATTCCATCTATTTGTGTAAACCAATTACTATTCTTGAAATTGCACCCTTGCACCCAGTTTCTAGCCTGATAAAGTGATTGGGGGTATTTTTCGGGAGATTGAATATATTTTTAAAGAAACCTATCTGCACTCGTTCAACCTCGTGTAAGTAACCTAATGACCATAATTCTGAGGAGTACAAAGTAGATGCTGCCGATATTGATTCAAAGAGTCTTACCTTAGGTTCCCAAGCTGCGACCTTTCCTTTAACTAATATTTCTTTTACCTTCGCTAACGCCTTTATCCCTTTATTTACGAAATTGATAGACGCAAGACGAAAATTTCCGGTACAAGTAAAGGGAACCCCAAGATAAGTATAACTATTAACCTATTACTTCTCTACCATTCAATTGAATAGGTTTAATTATTTTACAGTTATAGGATGATCTAAGTATCATAACCTTAGTTTTTTCAATATTAATCATTAAATTCTTATTTGAAAAGTACTGTGCCAACGAGTTTAATTTAGATTGTGAATCAGTTCTTGAGTCAGCGAACAAGACTACATCGTCAGCCATCAGAAGACCGAGAATATTCATAGAACTGTCTACTCGAACACTAGTATGACCCTCATTGTTTAAGCATTCCACTAAGTCAGAGATAAACAATGAAAATAACAAAGGCGACAAGGGTTCCCCCTGTAGAACACCCTTTTTAATGGGGATACTGTCATTTAACAAATCATTATTTACTTTTACTTTAAACCAAATACTTTCTCATAACATGTATGTCGAGGATGGCAAGACAATAAAGAGTGAATAAATTGTACATACAGGATCTACCTTTTCTAAAACCTGACTGCTCTTTTGGAATGACATTGTTCAATTCACACCATTCACTTAACCTTTCCCTTAGTATTGAGGTGAATAATTTACATAAAGTATTAAAAAGAGCAATTCCAGGATAGTTGTTTGGGTCATTTCTATCTCCCTTTTTGAAAAGAAGACTTAAAGTTATTTCCAACCATTTAATGGGAATCTGTTCAGTTCTCTGGATGATATTAAACATGTTAAGGATGTAATGATACCACTCTGGGTATCACTTTTTAAAACCTCATATGGGATTCCATCTATGTCAGGGGATTTATTATTTTTGCATTAAAAAATACACATATGTAATTCATCAAGGATTATGTCTGTATCAAGCATTGGATGGCCTAAATTTGAAAAGTACAAGTGATCCTTGGAAACATCAGAGTAATATAGTTCAGACAAATAAGTATGCCAAGCAGATTTCTTTATGGGATTTAAAATTCCTATGGATGGATTTATTTTTTTAATGGCAAACCAAAAATCTTTCGTGTTTCTAACATCGTTTAGTTTAGATATTAAAATATTCCTAATATAAGCATAATAATTTCTTCTCGCAAGGCGATACTCCTCATAAATAACATTGTTGTATTTAGATCGTCTTAATCGTTTGTACAGCTCTTTAAGGTTATTCTTTTTTAATTTACTGTCATCATTAAACCAAGGGTTATTTTTTAATTTATAGGAACTAATGTTACTTGTTCGAACGATCAGATTACAGAGGGAAGCTGTGAGAAAGGTTGCTTCGAGAAAGTTTTCATATAAAACATTCGGATCTTCACTATTAAGATAGATTGAATCAGAGTTTGTGATCAATGAAATAAACTGCTGCGATTTATCACTATCCCACTTAATTCTATGAGAAACATTATCATTAATGCAATTTTCAGAGGAGCAATCACCGTCACTTGTTCCCGTCGTTAGGAATATTGCTTTGTGATCAACAATGTCAGAGGGGCTTATAATTTTAAATCACTTATATGCTTAAGAGCAAGGTGGTTGGCCCAAACTAAATCAATGACACTCATTCCAACTGATGATATATAAGTAAAGTGAGCAGGGTTATGGGATTTAGTCCGACCGTTACACACTTCAAAATTAATATTCCCCATTAATTCCAACAGATATTTCCCCATTTTATTGACACCTTTATCAAAGGAGGTTCTTGGATAATGAAAGGGTAACCCAGAAAATACATCCGAATGATCTAAAGAACCGTTTCTACCATTAAAGTACCATTAAAGTCAGTCTGGCTCGAGCCTTCAATGCGATAGTATCGTCCACACGTTGTTCAGTTATCTTTTTCTATTACAACTTCTTCTACTTACTGTTGACTATATAAATAGTGAGTACTCATAGCCTTTTTATTTTTATCCAAAAGTAAAACCAACATTAAACGGTTTCAATTATTTAACCTACAGTGCGTAATTTATTTTATTTATTAATAGAAGAATTACAGCATAGCGACCGGCTGTTTGGTACTGGAAGAGATAAGAAGGCTCCAGTCCCCACCACACCCGACCATTCACTACTATCCCTACCACAACTGTCTTCGTTAATCCAATTGCTTCAAACACCTCACAATGACACAGTGCCCGGTCTGTAAAGCCGTAATAACGAGAGACGACAAACTTTCCCTCGCATGCGCGCGCTGCAAGAATTTATTTCACGGGAGATGCTGCAACTTAACGGAACCCGATATCACACAATTGAAGAATAAAAACCAGTGGTATTGCAAAGGCTGCACGACTTCAAACGTAGAGTATCGCATTACCCCCAGTAAAAATATGGAAGAAAATATAATTGCAATTTTAACAGAAATCGGAAAAATGTCTGATGAAATAAAAGATATTAAAAATTGCATGAACACGCAAGGGGATATAATGTTCGATAACTCAGAAAGACTGAAATCAATTGAGGATCGTTCAAAAAAAAAAGACGAAATAATAGAAAAACTGCTAACTGAAAACAATAATCTTCGAAATAAAATAAAAACTATGGAGGCTAAACTAAACCAAGCAGAGCAGGCCTACCTCTCCAACTCCCTAGAAATACGGGGAATACCACAAAAATCAAATCAATCAAAAGGGCATAGTCTGCTCCATCGGAGCCGCCCTAGGCTTTAAGCTCACCGCTGATGATCTCGATTTTGTGCAGAGAAAAAGGACCAGAGAAGAGGACCCACGCCCACCCGCGATTGTCGTGTGTTTTGTACGACAGTCAGTCCAAGACGAGATGATTCGACTCCGGAAGATGAAAAGGGACTTCACGTCTAGGCACCTTGGCTAGGAGAATGATGAAAGGATCTATGTCAGCGAGAAAATGTCAGCGGGCAACAGACATCTCTACTGGTTGGCGAGACAGAAGAAAGGCGCGGGAAAAATAAAATGCGTCTGGTTTGCCAGGGGCAGGGTTCGCTGCCGGCGAGAGGATGGCTCCCCAGTGGTTATCATCACTAAGGAGGAAGACATCGAAGCAATACAATGACTCATCTGCGCCTGTCACTCTGGAATCCGGACCACTTTTTTACCCTCTATTTCATCGACATTTTATTATCACATTTTTTCATTTTTCTTGTTTTATTTGTTTTCCATCTCATTTTATCACCTAGGCAACATTTTCTTTTATTTAACAGCCATAGGCCTCAATAATTATCTCTTTATTCTATTCAGTCAATTTTCTTTTGATACAGCCTCAAGCATACATCACTGTGCCTTTTCAATCCAACCCCTAAATTCCTTTTCCTTTCGCAGATCAATTCCTATCAATCTACCCACATGAGTAACATCTTATTATCTTGCCACGTTAATTCCCAATCCCTTCCAGCCCACTACGACGAGTTCCTGGATCATTTCCTCCACAACTTCTATCACATTATTGCCGTCTCGGAAACCTGGCTTAAACCAGAAATCCCATCTTCCTCTATATCCATTCCTAATTACTCTCTCATCCGTCGCGATCGTGTGAACCGCACCGGAGGAGGTGTTGGTCTTTACGTTCGTGACGGCTTGAGAGCAAAAATCCTCCTAGAATCCCCCTCTCTCGAAAGCCCTCACCTGGAGTACCTTTTCGTAGAAATTTCCTTTGACACCATTTCCCTGCTCTACGTAATAGTTTACCGCACTCCACATGTCCGGTTCGATCCATCCTTTGAATCCACCCTATTCACCTATATCCCGTTATATAGTCACGTAATAATCGCCTGTGATTTTAATACCAAATTGCTCTGCGATTCTTCCGATAAATGTTACCTTATGGACCTCATACACTCTCTTGACCTGTTTTTAGTACCCTACCAGCCTACCCACCACACTCAGTCCACTAGCACTTGGCTAGACCTTTTTATAATAGACTCCTCCCACAACTTACTGACCTTCTCACAGCATCCAATACCCTTTCTATCAAGTCATGACCTCATCCAAATCTCCTATAACATTCCAGCACCTAAACTCATCCCCCGAAAAATCTCCTGGCGGAACCTTGACTCATTAACCTCTGAAAAGCTGAATCCTTTTTTCGACTCACTTTCCCAAACCCTGGATCCTATTTATTCGTTATCATCCATAGATGAAATGGTGGAATGCCTTTCTTCTAATCTTTACACCTTCCTAAATCAACATGCTCCCCTCAAGACCTTCCACCTTTAGACGCCCTCCCGCACCCTGGATAAATCCCGATATCAGAGAGTTGATGAGAAGAAGAGATGCTGCCAGAAGACTATTCCAACGCACCCGTTCCTCTGAAGATTATACCCATTTCAAGTCCCTACGGAACCTCACCCAATCTTCCCAACGACGTGCTAAGGCACTGTTTTTCCATAATTCCCTATCACAAGCCCTCGATCTTAAGTCCAAATGGAAAATCCTTAACAACCTGTCTATGGTAAAATCCAAAGCCTGCACCTACTACTCCATCGATCCAGATGAACTAAATTCCCATTTTGCTAATTCTCCATCTATTCCTCAACCCTCTTCATTTTCGTTCACACAAACTTTCGATCCAGATAATTTTTATTTCCTGAATATCTCACCTGAAGCCTTACTCTCATCTATCCTCAAGTCCAGGACGAATGACTTCGGTCCAGACCAAATTCCTGTAAAGATCATCAAACTCTGCCTTCCGGTAATATTCCCTGCCCTTCTACACATATATAATTTCTCTCTACAAAATTCTTGCTTCCCAGAAGCCTGGAAAAAAGTTATAGTCCGTCCGTTAAATAAAGTGCCTGTTCCCTCTTCATCTTCCGACTATAGACCTATTTCCATTCTCTCTAACCTATCCAAACCGCTCGAAAGAATCGTCCACTCCCAGCTCAATGATTTCCTCGAGCGAAAAGCTCTCCTTAATCCTCTTCAATCTGGCTTTCGCTCCCATTACTCCACACAATCTGCTCTACTCAAGATTACTCAGGACCTTCAATCCTCCATACACGAAACTAAAATGACCATCCTGATTCTCTTCGATTTCTCAAAAGCGTTCGATACCGTCAATCATGAGATCCTCCTTTCTAAACTCCAAAACCTTTCCTTGTCAAACAGCGTCTTAAAGTGGTTCCTCTCCTTCCTGTCCTTACGTTCACAAACAGTTCATATCCCTGATAAACCTCCTTCTTCACCTCTTTTACTGACACGCGGCGTTCCACAGGGGTCCTCACTTTCACCAACACTTTTCTCTGTGTACATTAATGATCTTCCGGATTCCATCAACCATTCAAAATACCACTTATACGCCGATGACCTCCAAATTTACTTATCTTTCCATCCTAACAAGATGCTAGAAGCAATCCAAAAATTACAGGAAGACATAGATAGCATAAACGCCTGGGCAGAAAAAAATGAGTTGAGTCTAAATGGAGAAAAAACCAAGGCTATCCTGATCGGCTCCAAGCATCTCATTAATTCCCTTTCTTACAACCCCCTACTTTACCTCAAAGGCCAACCTATCCATTTCCATCCCCATGTCAGAAATCTTGGAGTGATCTTTGACCAGCATATGTCGTGGAGTAACCATATTTCCCAAATCACTAGAAAATCCATCGCTATCCTCAAACAGTTCCGCAGATCCCGTGATTGCATGTCCTCCAAAACCCGTCAACTTCTTGTTTCCTCTCTTATATTTCCTCATTTTGATTATGGCTGTCTTGTATACGGGGGACTGTCTGGTATGCATGAGGCGAGGTTAAAGAGACTAATGAATTGCTTCATTAGATTTATCTTTGGTGTCCCTAGGCGCTACCACGTCTCAAGTTACTATGCTGAATTGAAATGGCTCTACCCAGTTTTTCGGCGGCAATATTTCCTTGGTGTATATCTTTTCCGAACGTTCAGAATTAAAAAGCCTCTGTATATCCTAAATTTATTTACACCTTGTTCCTCCATTCACTCCCTAAATACCAGATCCCAAACCTTAAATCTATACATCCCTTCCTACCGAACTGCCTCCTTTACAAAATCATTTACCATCCGTGGTGCCTCCTTTTGGAACTCTTTACCCGTTCCTATCCGTAAAAATGCATCCCTTACATCTTTTAAAACCCAATTATTCCTCCACCTCCTTAATCTTCAAACTACCGCAACTATGTAAAATAATGAAACCTGTTTCAATTTGCAATACTTATCGGTGTTTGTATACATAAATCTTGTTTCTCTTTTATTTATTTCTTTAAGTTCAAATGGTTGAAAAATAGTCAACTTATATTCTAATTTCTCATGCTATTGTTTTTTTTTTTTTTTTTTTTTTTGTTCAATGAGACTCGATTTTATTTTATTTCTTTAATTAACAACTTTGTTCTAAACTAGCCAGACAAATGACTCTGGATTTTTACATATATTGTTATTCTTAGGGGACAAGACGTCCCAGAATAAAAATACTTTTTCTTCTTCTTCAAAGTCCCCTAAAACGATTATTGGGCAGTCTACAAAATGTTTTTGAAAATAACGTAACTTATTTTGAAATAAATGAGTGCAGTTCTCTACATCAACAGCCTGATTCCAATAAACTACACCTAGAATATATTCCATGTCATTATATTTTATTCTAATGAATATCCATAAAAATGTTTTTTCAATTAAATAATTCAAATTTTAGTTAATATAGTAGCAAAAACTGGGTCACTTTGACACATAATTTGATTTAATTCATAAAATTTTAAGGTATGCCACAATGTTGGTCCTGCGAGGCCTCTTTTGAGTTGTGTATACATAGGGATTGCTCGCACTGGAGGCAACTCTCTTAAATCACCAATAAAAAACATATCCAATCCTCCGAAGTATGAATTTGTTCTAGGAATTTGTTTCCGTCGAGCATCAATCTTTGATAGTAATTCAGCACTAATCATGCTTATCTCATCTATTATCACAACTTTAACAAACAGAGTTATATTGTTGAAGAACCTTAGAATGTAGTGGGATAAAGGTTGTAAGCGAAATTTTTAAGGCTGTATGGATATCTATGCCGTCAATAGCCACAGCTGCTTTACCAGTTGAGGCACAAGTTATATATGCGTTACAATAATTTTCAGTAATAGAAAACCTATTATAAATATCACTATTTATACACAGCTGGTCCACTATCGTTCGGACACTATATCTAATTTAGGCAGATTGTCAGGAAAAATAAATCCATTAAATTTACACATAGTGGGAAGAATTCCTAAATTTAAATTATGACAACTACTACAATCCATTTGATCAATATAATCAAGGTTCGGAAAACCTTCATGATTGACCTGTTTTTGAGAAGAATTTAAGATTTTTAAATTACTTTGAAACCGATGACCGATGAAAGACGATCACACACATAGCATAGCCAAACCAATCATTTTTAAATTGCTTCTCATACAATTTTCGTACATATTTGTGTAAACTGTCACTAGTTTCAACTCTTGTATCTGCAACTTTTAAAGATGGAGTATCCATCACGGAATCTTGATGGCAGCTTATTGTTGTAACAGTATTTAAAATAGTAGTTGAAGTACTTGCACCTTAAAACAAAAAATCAACAATGAATTTTGAATACTGTTTGTAATAGGCTTATCAGTTAATTAAGTTAGAATACTTACTCAACATCATAATATCTGCAGGAGCCCTTAAATTGCAGTTTAAATCAATGATTTCACTTTTTTCCAACAAAATAGAAGCATTGTTTCTTTGTTTCTGCCTTTGACGGAATAATCTCACCCTTTCAGTACTGATGAGATAATATCAATTACTGTAAATATTTGAAAAAATAAGAACTTACGTTTTCTTGGAGGCTAAATACATTTAGTTAGTTCATTTTTTCGCTTATTGCCATTGATAGCTGAAATATCATCTGATTTATCCATTTTAATTTACTTCAGAACTTGAAATATCCTAACAAAAATTCAATATCACTTCAAACACTTCCTTGTTAACCCACCTTTGTTATGATGCAAATAGGAAGTCAAAATGGCGGGCCGAAAAGATCAGTTAAGCGTCCACAGTGACAAACACTTTAGCACATATTTAAATTCAAAATCAAAATTAATTATTTAAATTATGAAAAAATATATAGTGATATATTTCTATTATATTTTCAAAAGGAAACATCGTTAAAATGATAATTTTATTTTTTGGATCTGCTGTGTGACCGGAACCACAGACCGTTTCACCCAACTCAAAGCGCCTCTGTATAACTTTGGACCTTCCAAATGAAGTTTCACTTAATAATCAAGAATCAAACAAATTAAAGGAAAAAACAAGGAAAATCAAGGGATAGCAAAAACGATAAACAAAAAAGGTATTAATAGACCCACCATGTAAACTTATAAAACTAAAGTTTGGAAATTACAAATTACATTAAAATGAGTGGAATTAAAGATTTATTAAATTTCCCTACAGTATAGCTTATAAGATTTTGTTTTATACCTAGTAATAAACAATTAAAATTTATGTTCAATATTGCAGAAACAGCAATGTGTTAATTACGTAAAATAATCAATATATATTATAAAGCAAAGTGTACAATGTGCGGTCCGAAAAGGCTCAAAAACGACTCCATGTGGGATTAAGGAAGTTATGTCAGCGTGTTGCTATATAACCCCTAACGGAGAAGAAGGTTTCTGTTTTTCTCTTAAGGTTGTAAAATTGAAGAGAAAAGGACTGGAATGTTAAGCCTCTCGCACCATGTAATTAGCCTACCTGAGAATGAGATACGAGTTTATGAATGAAAAATTTAGTTCGAGCTCAAGGCTACCAGGAAGCGCTAGGGTGCGTTTCACTCGATGTTTATTGTTCATTCATTCCGTTCAATTTGTGAAGGTTATGTATTTGTTCAGCTGTTCTTTTTAAATTACTAAAAAATCAAGCGAAAATAATTAGTTTCACCTTTTCTTTCAAAATAAAATAATGTTTTTACATATCAATTATAAAACCGACTGGATACCTTACAAAATTAATTTTCTCATAAGAAGGTTAATTGATTAACACATTATATTTAATCAATATATAATATATACCTACTTAAGTAAATTTAATGCAATATGAGAGAACATTTTTGAGTAGTACAGTGAGCGAATAAAAACAGACATAAAACAAAAAAGGAGAGCTGAATTGACTGATTATAAATCGAAAATAAAATGTTTGAAGTGTTCTTATTGTATGTAATTATGAAAAGTGGTTTTATTACTATGTATGATGAGCATTCCAGTTGAAAAAGTGACTAACTCCAATTACAGTATTTTTCAATAAGATTTTATCACCCCTCATAGTTCAGGATAAAAAGAAATATGATGAAAAAATTGTGCCCTCATGATATTTTGGTTTTCACTTTGTAATAGTAGGTGCAGTGTCCGGCCAAATTACGGAGGGGGGATATCTTAAGGGAGATTTAACTGGAAGAAAGGTCTTAAAAAAAAAGTTTCTATGAATCTTCGGTAGTTTCTAAACTTATCTAATAGGACTATCACAGTAGTCGGCGCTTAAGTTGTAATCGAAATATAATTTTTTAACTAATAGATTTTTCAACCATAATCTAATAACTTATTATCTGCTGACTGCTTGGAATGGGCTTATAGAATTCAGAATCACAGAAACCATCAAAAACGATGCATGACTCGACAAAGTTGCAGCAAAATTAATTGTTCATTCTCCATTTTCAACCCCCATTAAAGTATATAGGGTTCCTTATTTGGGCTGACTCTGCAGATATCGAATCTTAATATTGATACCATGTTAAAAGTTTCAAGAAAGTGCTAATTTTGTTCTATATTTCCTTTAATTTTAAAGTTTTTCTGCTATTAAAACTACCACACAACTACCGGAGCGAAGCCGGGCACCCTAGCTAGTATTTATATAATGTGAAAAAAAAGTCTGATAGAATTTTTAAAATCCGTATAATCAACGGCCAAGGTAATTGAAGTCCGGATAATCAACGCTCTGTTGTAATGAAATAATTGAAAAAGAATTTTATTACCCTGGGACTGACGTCCCTTTAGGACAAATTATAAATACATAATAATAATAAAACAATTGAATTATACTATTTAAAAAAAAAGTCAAAGGCCTTTGTGGATGATATAAAGGAGTAATCCTCGCCGGATTTCGGTAAAAGTACTCTGAGCGATGTTACTCTGAAATATTTGAAACGAAACACAAAGGAAGAGTTGCTCTAAGAACATCCCCGCACTGCTCTAATAAAAATGTGTCCTCTAACTGAAAAATGCAGTCGACGGACAAGGAGTGCCCGTCCGTAGAATAAATAATAACGCAGATGCAGCCCCGAGGAGTTTTAGCTTGGCCGAAGAGCTTTCAACTCATCCACTCATCAATACTCCTTTTCAAAGGTCCAAGGCTTCCACTGTGGCTGTCATTGTCTCTTCTCTGTTGCTTTTTGGTAGTTATTAAAGGCACCATTTTTGTAGCAGGCATATTTTTGTATTGTATATTGTTGTTTAGGGGCGTAAAACATATGTGGTCATCAACGCCCGTTGGTTTCTATGGTTATCTGTTTTAAGGAAACCAATGACCCGAACCCCGCCAGGAACCGCCGAGAGGGGGGACCCACTCCGATGGGGGCCAGCCGGAGCAAAGGGGGCGTCCCGGTCCCACATGTCATTAAGGCATATTTTTTACATGGGTGATTCTGTGAAAGCTTGGATTTAACCTTCTTATTTTTGCAGACTTTGTTGTTGTTTTTTTTAAACCCAATTATTTACACCTAAGGATGTAACGAAAAATAAACAAAAAAAAAAAAAATTTTTTTTATTTAAAAAAATCTCATTAAGTAATAATCGAAGAGGGCTTAATATATTTTTGTATATAATTAAAATATGTGTTGTTTTAAAAGCTTTGTATTAGTTTTTTATTGATATAATATTTTTTTATTTAGCTATAAAAATAATTATGTTTTATTTTAAAAGAAGAGACGGGACCGAAGTAATTAATTGAAAAACAGCTGTCATTAAGGCATTTGTTTTTTTTGGAGAAACAACGAAGGAAAAGAGAGGAGATGTTCGCTAGCGTTCGACGAGTGATGATAAAATGAGACTGTTTTAGTGATTAACGTAGTTGTGGTCTATATCGCTAAATATCAGAGAATTGAAGAATAGTGGCGTTCACGGAAGAGATTCCGGTGACGAGAATCGCCAAGCCGAGTGGCTACTGGCAACAAAGCTACGAGAAGACAGGCGAGTTAAGAGAACAGACTGGAGATATTTTTCTTTTAATTTCTTTGTTAAACCTTGCGTTTTTTTTATTGTATAGTTATAAGTTTAAATTGTTTCTAGTTGTGTGAATAGAGTTAGATTTTGATCAGGCCTGACTACAGAAATTGTGAGTAAATTTTATTTTTAATATCGTAGTGTAAATATAGTGTTAATTAAAAGTTTTTTTTTATTTGAGTTTAATTTGTTTTGTTCAATTTCTTTTTAACTTTCCATTAAGTAGTTCATAAGTGTAAATTGCAAACTGTATTTTATGTACAGCCCTCTCCGAGATTTTAAGGTAATCTTCACTTATTAAATTTAAATTATTTTCTTTTATTCAGATTGCTTTAGGTTTTCGCTATTTCCTTAAAATAAATAGCGTGGCGCCCCTTAATTTATTTCAATTTTTTTTAATCACTAGTCATTTAAGAACCCGCCCGTCTCCACTGAGCTACCACCTTTTTTGTTACGATTGTTTTATTTATTTATAACCAATTAATATTTTTTTAACGTAACAAAATGGCGCCCAACGTGGGGCTATAAGTGATTAAATAGATGCTTAATTTAAAACTGATTTAGTGATTTTTAAATAAAATTATTTTTTTGTCCTAATATTGAATTTTTTTATTTTATCTGCTAAGAAAAAGTAGTATAATTTTTATTTGGTTCTTTTGAAATCATAAAGATGAAGGTCGATAGATTGTTAAAGGACGAGCTTGAATACGAATTAAGGATTCGGGGGATAGTTGGAATATCTACTGTAGAAGATATGAGGAAAAGACTTCGGACCGTCTTTAAACTAGAGAGTGCAGGAAAATATGTTGCTCCGGTAGTTGACCTTTCTCCTACGGAAGAATTAAGCGTGTGTGAAGAGAAAATTGCCACTGTTAAGAACAAGATTTCTGTTCTCCCACCCTCTAGTTCTACCGGGGATATAGATAAAATCGATACAGGTCTTCAACATTTGATTAATAGACTAAACCGGATAACAACGAAAGACACCATCGAAACGGAGAGGAAGTCAGAAGCAATTTCAAAATGCCTTCTATTATTTGAGGAACTGGAAGAAAAATTGAGTAGGCAACCTCCTGTTTCAGAATCCCACTTTGAAAACCCAAATCCCGGAAAGTCTCAGGAGGGTAATGTACAATCAGTGATTACCGAATCAACCGAAGATACAAAGAAGCCGGTAACGACCGTTGAGTCGGAGTCAGACGTTGCTCCTAATGGAACTAAGTACGTGATCAGAAGAACTGAAACTCCCATAAGAGATTGGGGAATTCACTTCACAGGCGATGGGGATGGTCTCAGTGTCCATGCGTTTTTAGAGACTGTAGAGGAGTTAAGTTTGGCAAGGAATACTACTCATGAAGAACTTTTTAGGGCTGCGTACGACTTGTTTAGAGGACCAGCACTGATTTGGTTTCGAGCTGTACGGAAAGAAGTAACAACGTGGGCTGAACTTATCTCAGAATTGAAAGCCGAATATACACCTTTAGACTATGAGGATCGCCTTTGGGAAGAAATAAAGAGAAGAACTCAAGGACATGCAGAGTCGATGGGTACATTCGTGGCAGTTATGAAGAATTATTTTAACCGTTTACCAACTATGCCTACGGAAGACCAAATGTTGAATATCATTAAGAAGAATTTGAACCCCCTCTACTTGGAAAGAATGGCTTTGCACCAAGTAACAACATTGAAGGAGTTAGTAATAATCGGTCGGCAGATTGAAGAAGTAAGGTGGAGAATGAACGAATATCGACCGCCACCAGATAGTAAAGGATTACTCGAACCCGACTTGGCCTATCGCCCGCCAACGAGGAAACAACTCAATCAAGACGACACAGTAGCAGCATCGAAGATGGTTGTAGAAGCCGTGGCTAAACCCAATTACACATTTCGCTGTTGGAACTGTGGAGGGACCAATCATTCGTTCAAAACGTGTCGCTCTGTAAAAACCAAATTCTGTATAGGTTGTGGCCTAAGGGATGCGGATAGAAAGACATGTAAACGTTGTAATACCACCGACCAGGGAAACGATCAAGGGGGTCAGGCCTAAGTGGAAGGGAGCCTGGACAAAACCCGAATTCCACGACGAAAGCTGAGTGGGTAGAGTGGTTGTCGATTGTGGAAGAAGTTTTCGCTGGAAAGAAATGGAAAATTCTTAGACATCCAGCAAATGAACAGGATCGAAGGCCGTATTTAACGGTCAACATTCTGGGAAGAATAGAAACGGGACTGCTGGATTCTGGGGCTTCAAGGTCATTGATGAGTGAGGAATGCTGGAAACGTTTTTTTCGGCTGGGTGTAAAGCTACACAAAAAACCCAAAATTCAAATAAAGGCTGCTGGAGGCACCGCGCTCAACGTTTTTGGAAGCGTAAACGTGCCAGTGGAGTTGGAAGGTAAAATGAGAATTATCCAATTTTTGGTAGTTTCCAACTTGGTGGATGAACTTATATTGGGCATCGACTTCTGGAATAAATTTAGATTGGTTCCAGACATATCGAAAAATATGTGGCACTTTGCTCCAACAGAAGAATGTTTAGCTGTGTCACAGAATGGACCTGCTGTCCTAACTAGACCGAATCTTACGCAGGAACAGGAAGAAACCTTAAATCGGCTTATCGGACATTGGCGAAATATCCGACCATCAAAGTTAGGATGTACAAGCAGGGTAGAGCACGAAATAAATACGGGTGATAGTAAGCCAGTCAAACAGCGTTACTACCCTGTTTCACCAAAGATCCAAGATATCTTAAATAAGGAGCTCGATGAAATGCTCGTAGAAGGAATTGTAGAGCCGTCACAGAGTGCTTGGTCGTCACCTGTTGTTTTAGTGAAGAAACCCGATGGATCCTACCGTTTTTGCGTGGATTATCGTCAGTTAAATGCGGTGACTAAAAGAGACGCCTACCCGCTGCCCTACATTTCGAATATATTGGATAGGTTACGTGATGCCAAGATACTTTCTTCCATCGACATAAAGAGCGCATACTGGCAGATACCAATGGCTGCTGAAAGCAAGGAAAAGACAGCTTTTACTGTTCCCAACCGCGGCCTCTTCCATTTTTGTAGAATGCCTTTTGGACTGCATAATGCACCAGCGACATGGCAAAGACTGATTGACGATGTTTTGAGAGCAGATTTAGAACCAAATATCTTTGTTTACTTGGATGACATCATTGTGGTCTCATCAGACTTCGATTCCCACATAGAAACATTGGAGAAGGTCTTAGAAAGATTGAGCTCAGCCAACTTAACGGTGAATTGGGAGAAAAGTCAGTTTTGCAGAGAGGAACTAAAGTTTCTGGGATATGTGGTAAATGAGAACGGCCTACAAGTTGATCCGGGAAAGATTGAGGCGATATTAAACTACCCATCACCTAAGAACGTAAAGCAAGTGAGACAGTTTATAGGGCTTTCTTCCTGGTATCGCCGCTTTGTCCCTAATTTCTCGACTCTAACTTCACCGCTATCGGATCTATTGAAGAAAAACAAGAGATGGAAATGGGGACAAGAACAAGAAGAAGCGTTCAGATTACTGAAGGAGAAGCTTGTCACAGCACCTGTGTTAGCATGTCCTGACTTCAGTAAGCGATTCTTCCTACAAACCGATGCCTCTAAAACAGGATTAGGGGCTATTCTTTACCAAGAATACCCAGAAGGAGATCGGGTCATAGCTTATGCGAGCCGAAGTTTGACCACAGCCGAGAGGAAATACAGTGTAACTGAGCAAGAGTGCCTAGCAGTTCTCTGGGCAATAGAGAAGTTTCGGCCTTATTTGGAAGGGATGGATTTTACAGTTATTACTGACCACATTGCCTTAAAATGGTTGAATAGTCTTCGCGACCCTCAAGTTCGACTGGCTAGGTGGGCACTAAAACTGCAGCAACACCAATTCACTATCGTACACCGTACCGGCAAACAAAACGCTGCAGCCGATGCGTTGTCACGGACTTACGAATTCCCGATAGCCAGAATTGATATTGGAGAACCAATAGAGGACGCGTGGTATCAGCGGATGATTAAACAAGTAGAAGAGAATCCATCGAAATATGCGGATTGGAGGATTGTTAATCAAACTCTATGGAAGTTTGTTAATAATAACCGGAAAATGGTAGGAGATAGCAACCAGTGGAAATTAGTAGTTCCTAAACAAAAACGTAGGGAAGCGATCTGGGAATGTCATGATAAAGAAATTGCAGGACATTTGGGATGTTTCAAAACCTTGCAGCGGGTAAAGGAGTACTACTATTGGCCTGGCATGGCAACCGATGTAACCAGGTACGTACGGAAATGTGAAGTGTGCTTGGCGAATAAGCCATTACAGACTAAGCCTGCGGGCCTAATGGGGAAACAGCGAGTAGTTACCCAACCTTGGCAAATGGTTTCGGCAGATATAATGGGGCCGTTTCCTATGTCTTCAAACCGCAAAAGGTTCATATTAGCGTTTACCGACTGCTTCACTAAATACAGCATCATAGTACCAATTTCAAAATCGACAGCCGAAGTGGTGGCCAAAACTTTAGAAAGAGAGGTCTTTCTTAAGTTCGGGGTTCCCCAAATTATTATATGTGATAACGGCCCTCAATTCAGGAGCAATATTTTAAAAAAGAAAGCCCGAGAATATGCTGTTAAATTGTGGTTCACCCCAGTCTATCATCCACAGGCTAATCCGATGGAGCGTCCAAATCGAGTGATAAAGACACTCCTAGCTTCCTATGTGAAAGACAATCATAAGCACTGGGATAAGGATCTACACAAGTTGGCTTTTGCTATGCAGACTGCGGTACATGAGGTTACCGGTTATTCGCCAGCTTATTTGAATTTTGGACGAGAGTTATCACGTTCAGGCGACGAGTAGGAGCATTCCATTGCTTCAGATAATGTTCCGGAAATGGGAGATCGAAAGGCTTACGCACAGAAGTTCAACATGATGCCAGTAATATATGAAGAAGTGGTTGAGCGTCTACGGCAATCATACGAGAAAAGCAGTCACCATTATAATCTTCGGAGAAGGAACGTGGATCTACAAGCTGGAGATTTAGTGTGGAAGAAGACCCAAACCCTTTCGGATGCTTCAAAGAACTTTTCTAATAAATTGGCACCTCTATATGAGAAATGTAGAATCAGAGCAAAACAAGGAAATTTATAATACGTGCTAGAAGATCTACAGGGTCATCCCTTAGGAACTTGGCATGTCAAAGATCTAAAACCTCATCCGAACTAAGACTTAAGATTCAAGCATTAGAAAAAAAAAATAATTTTTTTTTTGGTAGGGAGGGGGAGAGTTTGTAACGAAAAATAAACAAAAAAAAAAAATTTTTTTTATTTAAAAAAATCTCATTAAGTAATAATCGAAGAGGGCTTAATATATTTTTGTATATAATTAAAATATGTGTTGTTTTAAAAGCTTTGTATTAGTTTTTTATTGATATAATATTTTTTTATTTAGCTATAAAAATAATTATGTTTTATTTTAAAAGAAGAGACGGGACCGAAGTAATTAATTGAAAAACAGCTGTCATTAAGGCATTTGTTTTTTTTGGAGAAACAACGAAGGAAAAGAGAGGAGATGTTCGCTAGCGTTCGACGAGTGATGATAAAATGAGACTGTTTTAGTGATTAACGTAGTTGTGGTCTATATCGCTAAATATCAGAGAATTGAAGAATAGTGGCGTTCACGGAAGAGATTCCGGTGACGAGAATCGCCAAGCCGAGTGGCTACTGGCAACAAAGCTACGAGAAGACAGGCGAGTTAAGAGAACAGACTGGAGATATTTTTCTTTTAATTTCTTTGTTAAACCTTGCGTTTTTTTTATTGTATAGTTATAAGTTTAAATTGTTTCTAGTTGTGTGAATAGAGTTAGATTTTGATCAGGCCTGACTACAGAAATTGTGAGTAAATTTTATTTTTAATATCGTAGTGTAAATATAGTGTTAATTAAAAGTTTTTTTTTTATTTGAGTTTAATTTGTTTTGTTCAATTTCTTTTTAACTTTCCATTAAGTAGTTCATAAGTGTAAATTGCAAATTGTATTTTATGTACAGCCCTTTCCGAGATTTTAAGGTAATCTTCACTTATTAAATTTAAATTATTTTTTTTTTATTCAGATTGCTTTAGGTTTTCGCTATTTCCTTAAAATAAATAGCGTGGCGCCCCTTAATTTATTTTATTTTTTTTATCACTAGTCATTTAAGAACCCTCCCGTCTCCACTGAGCTACCACCTTTTTTGTTACGATTGTTTTATTTATTTATAACCAATTAATATTTTTTTTTTAACGTAACAAGGAGTCTAGAAGGTTAATATAAGGAAAAGTTCTTCATTTTTACACTTTTTTTGCCAAATTATGATCATTTAATTTAAGTCTGTCTGACAGGTGAGGTAGATGCACCCAGAAAATAAATACGAAAAATGAAAGGATTAGTTCAAGTACAGGATAGTAGATATAGTAGAGATCTTATAACAAAAATTAATAGACAAATTGGTACACCAATAATGTTAAAAATTCGTATTTGATTGGATATGGAATAATCTTCCATTGTTCTAGAAAACAGTTTTAAATATTGTCACCTCTCTTCTAAAATCTACTAGTCCATCGTGATACAGTGATCTTTGGGCAAGGGTTTTGTGGTAATCGATTAAACTAAACTCTATTTACATTGTTTATTATCGTACCCTATCAACTTAACAGGCCCCAACTACCAAAGGGGGTCTCATAAATACATAAATACTCGGGAATACTCATATATCAGAATACATATAACAGATTCTCTTCCCTCCGACTGTCTGTCCCTCACTCAGACTCTCCCTGCCAGTCTCAGAATGCCCGCCTGTGAATCAGCCTGCCTGACTGCCTGTGAGACTCAACTCCATCTCACCTAGGCCAGTCTCTTCTAGGAGTTCCCCCTCTCTCTCAGGGTCTCCTAGGTTCAATGACCTGCTTAGCTTTTCGGCTGGAGATGTCACGTGACAACTCCCCCTCCCGTGAATACCAACGTCCCCGTTGGTAAAGTCGGTACCTGTAACATAAAAACAAACCGAGCGGCAGAAAATTCGATTTTTACCATCATATACTTAATTGTAACATTTACAAAGAAAAGTACCTTAAAGACAAAACAAAATTCGAAACCTACAAAAAGTGAGAACCTATAAAAACTTGAATCGAGGAACCTCACTGCATGAATTTCTTTTTTGAATTCGACAATCATCGGGTTTATCGTTGATACTCTCATTTACCGTTCTTTTGAATAGCACATTCCCAAATCTTACCTCAGTGTGACTCTGAGAATCTTGTTGTATACTTTAGCCTTCTATGCTTGACTCATAGGATTCCACAACAAATTTACTTTACTCTCTAAGTACTTAATCCTCAAGAACTTTACTATACTCTTTAAGTACTTTTTCTACTCTCTTCAAGTACTTTACTCCTCTTTGAAACTCAAAGGGGTGTGGGATGCCGGCCGTTTCATTTAATTTCCCCTTATGAAAAATAAAAACCTGTATAAGATTTGCAGTGAAATTCCTTTAAAAATATTTCTGGACTTGGATTAAAAAACAAAAAACAAATTCCAATGCTCCATAACGGGTCAATGAAGTGGTCCAGTCTAGTTGCTTCAACATTTCTATATTTTTAAAATTATTTTTACCATTGAAAGAACAATGCATCAGAAGTACAAAAGTGCAATTAGTTTATTTTTTTAATTTTTACTTTTCCAATGGCGGCCATATTATTTTCGAAAAACCGCGTATTTTTAGCTATTTCAGTGCTCTGCTTCAAATCAAATGTCTCCTCTTTTACTCACCCTAGAACATTCAAGTAAAGACAAATCTCTTTAGAAAGGCCTGAACTTTAAAAAAAAGTTATTACAACTATGAACTTAAAGCTAAGGATTACGGTCCCCCCCCCCCCACGAAATTTCGGGAAAAAAATGATTATTGGAATAAATTTACTATATTAAATTTGCTTCTATTTCTTACGAATTTACAAAGATAATAGAATTTATATATACAAATTTAAGTAAGTCCTTTTTCTTTTTTTATATCAATTAGTTTGCTCATTTTTTGCTTTATAAATGTTTTTTCTTCTTCTGTTTTTATACTGACCAATCCCAACCCCATAGTTTGTTTTGTGAATGCCACTGCTTTAGTCCCCAAATCATATTTCAAGGCATCTTTTTTAAATCTGTGATATAAATAGCACAATGTTGTCAAGTAATATACCTTCAAGTTAATATAAAATAAACTTTAGTGAGAAACAGACTTCAAACTCTAATATTGTGCATTAAATCTAAATTATGCAATAACCCGGGAAGAACAACAGCTGATATCTTCACTCTGTAATATGAATGAGATTGAGGACGTATATCACATTTTTGGGGTTTGTCCTGTTTTAAGGGAAATCAGGATCAAGAGTTTTGACTGTGGTCATTTAGATTATGAGTTATTGTTAAATTATTTGAATGGACTCAATTGGAATAGACTATATCTTTACGTAGTACAGGCAAATCGTTATAGGAATGAACTGATAACGGAATTTAATCATTAAAGCTAAATGGATAAACATGAATAATATTTTTAGTGAGAATGTTTAGGTAGTTTTGTTTTTGTTTATATTTATGGTTAAAATTATCTACAGTCTATGATCTACAGATGATAATTTTAATAGGTAATGGAAATCATAATGTATGATAATGTTTTGTTTTTTTTATTTTATTATAATTTAGTCAACATTTTCAGTTTATTTCAATTATTGTTCTCTAAGAATGAGCTTAGCTGAAGGACCTAGTCCAAGCTTATGTGTATATTTGTGATAATTTAGTTATTTTGTATGTATAAAATATTTTAATAAATGCACATTATTATTATTATTAACTCTAATATTGTCCTCGATTCTAGCGTTTCTTTTCACTTAATCACATAAGAGTTGAGTTACCCGTTTTCACACACCAGACTGATGCCGATATAGGGTGTAACAAATAATAAATGCCGGTATTATATGCAGACTCGTCATTCTTGGCTTGTTATGGGTCAATTGGAGGAATTTCTATACGATTCTCTAGAATAATCTGTAATCTGAAAACGCGCGATTTTGGGCTTCAGACTCCCACTGTTCTGATTATATTATATTATGCATTAACATAAAAATTATTTCATTTTTTTTTTAAATTAAACATATTTTGTGTAAATTTTTATTTTAAAATGGATACTTTCATTGATTTTAGGACTATAATGACGATATAAGACAGGAGCAAATGTGGGAAATGGCTGCCTTGCGAAGAGTTACTTCTTCTTCAGCTTCATCGGAAGGGCCTGAGTCAACAGGTGAGCGGTTTTATGTTTTATCATTGTTTAAAATATTGCTAAATTTTCGGGAGTTCTGAGATTCAATACAAAAACAAATAATTTTTGTACAGCGACCATTAAATTTCCATCATTTTCCTCACAGCTACATTTCCCACACTGCTTATTCAGATAACGCAAATCGGGTATAGGTATAATATTTTATAAAAAAATCTGGTGCGTGCGCGCAACACACAACTTTCACTTACCAACTTACTTAGATTAGAAATTAATGCGTTATTGTTAATTGCCACTTCTCAAATGAACAGAACGGCCTTGATTATGAACAATGGTCTGTCATTAAAGGCGTACTCCGCATGCGTGGGCTCAACGAGTTTTATGATTTGACTGAATATTTTTCTATTTTCCTCCTCTTTATGTTTTCTTTATATTTATCATATCTCATATTTAGCCATTTCTTATTTTTAGGCGTAACGAGAGACAGTTAATTTCTCCATATAAACAAAAACAAAGGTATTTTATAGGAAACAAACAAACAAAAAAGGCCACAACCCCCCCCCCAAAAAAGCCCCCTCAGAACATTTTAATGATGATAAAGCTACCTGATATTAAAGAACACCTAATTTTTATCTAACATGACGAATTTGATAAAAATCGTTAAAGCCGTTTTTGAGATCACCAAAAAGAGGTAAAAATTGGAAAAAAAATTATGAAATAAAGTGCCCGCTCCGTTTGACTAATTTTGATGAAATGTTGGCTATCACGTCTTTTGCATATACATACATCAAATACCCAGTTTGATCAAAATCGTTAATGGCTTTTTGGAGTAAATAAAAAAAACACGTGAAAATGATACAAAATTTATTAAGTAAAGTTCCCCCTCCGGTTGATCAATTTTGATGAAATGTTGGCTATCACATCTTTGGCATATACATACATCAAATACCCAGTTTGATTAAAATCGTTAAAACCGTTTTTGAGTAAACAAAAAAAAAAAAACACGTTGAAATGATACAAAATTTATTAAATAAAGTCCCCCCTCCTGTTGATCAATTTTGATGAAATTTTTACAGTCATATCTCAGGCATATAAATAGATCAAATACTCAGTTTAATCAAAATCGTTAGAGCCGTTTTTGAG
>OU426980.1:86980287-87102787 GCA_911387785.2 Aelia acuminata | reverse complement strand
GCTCAAGCTCCAGAGTCTGCAACTTTTGGGTTAGTTTCCATGCCGATATCTTTTCCGCTTTAGATATTTACATTCCGTCCATTACATTATATACATTCCGCAAGAATACAAAACAAATCGTCTTTTTAAGGAACATCGAGATAAAAGATTTTGTCTCTTAGTAATATGATAATTTGAGCCGAACTCTCGGTGCCTCACCACCATCAATCTTTTGACATTCTCTTCTTATTTTTCTCGCATACGTCATATATTTGTGACCTAGAATGGAAGTAGTTGTAATTCTATAGTAGAATTTGTTTGTTATTTTTCTACCGATCGTTTTCAAAACTGTCCCCTTGACATGCGCTCAAATATAAAAAACTAATATGTATTCTAAAAAGTAACACCTACCTCAGGACGAATAATTTCAATTTAACAAATGTTTTAAAATTTAAAACATTTGTTTAATTTAAACAGAAGTGTATTAGTTTTAAAGGTTTGTGAGCAAGTAATAATGTATTAAAACACATGTGATATCCAATATAAATCCTTGTAACTGACGGCCCTCCATCACTCACTTTGCAACGAACATCATCTGGCAGTTAGTTCAGGTTCGAAAATTCTAAAACCCAAGAGGATCTTTTATAACAGGTTGAAAACTTTTTTGAACACAGTAACAAGAATTAAATAGGCCTAATTAAGGATTATTATTAATTAGTATGAATCAGGCTTGTTACCGAGGTAAGAACTCTTCCACAATGCGGTGTTTAAGGGAGGATAGTATGTATTAGGACTAATTAAGGATTGAGATGGATTAAGCTGGTCACGGATATTTATAAAATTTTATTTTTTTTTCATCTTACAGACGCACTTTGGTCGGTATCCCAACACTTCGTGAGGAACCCCTTCTCACAGGCAAGATACTCATCAATTAAACATCAAAAAGGCGCATCAATCAAAATAATGATGAAGAAATTAAAAGTCTATATAACAACAGAAACATATAAAAAAAAAAAATAAAAAAAGGAAAAAAAAGAAAAAAAAAAGAACCTATATTCGGTAAACGACCCAAGGCTTGTTAAGGAAAATTGCTCTCAGATATGCTGGCCAATACAATGAATGAAAGCAAACCTGACTTTCACCGCTCCGGTCTTAAGCGCATGGGCTAATAAAATCATACCCCCTACCTCACAATTCTATATATTGACAGCTTTAGATAAATTAGATTATCGTCTAGTATAAATCATTAGTGAACCTTTAAAAATGAAGGAACTGCATTTTGATCAATAAAATATTATTTCTCAGCGCCTCGGAGCGGTGGACCTCTTCGGTTTGTTAGTGGTCAAAAAATGGTAATTATAAGAGAGTGATTAAAAAAATTGATCACACCCGGCCAATGCAAGGACCAAGAATTTTAAATAATAAGCATGTCTTTAAAGAAGCTCAAAAGGTCGCTCAAATGTATAGTATACATTATTAATGTAAATAAAGCAAATTTGAGGATATAAATGCATATATATGGATTAACTATCATATTATTCTGTACTTTGTTATATGGTATCATTATGACGTTATAATATTAGAATTCTCCAATTCTCGCAAAAATCTAGTCATTGCTTTTGAATGTGAAGATTTGATATTTTCCGTGATTTTGTCATGTGAGTAAATTTCTGACGATCCTCAAAAAAAATTATGTGAGGTCAAGATTCCTATATCTTTTTCTTTGGTTTTATAACAATTCCTCCCACCAGTTTCTTCCATAAATTGCTAAGCTAATGTTTTTGTAAACAAAATAAATGGTCCTCAGGTTAAAAGCTTTCATATCAATAAACTTGTATACTTGTTTGGGCGGCCGAATTATATTAGTATTTTATGCACAATCTAGTTAGTACTCGAGTTTTATTGTAGATGAAACCGGAAACTTTCCGATGTTGAAATAATTTCGGTTGGTGTGTAAGGATAGTTTCCTGTTCTTTCATTATTTCCTTCATATTTGTGTGAGTGATATTTAAATATTCCCTGAGTGATTAAAACGTTTTTCTTCGTAAAGCAAAAATACAATATATTTTTTGTTTTAATTATTAAAAGCTTTTGATGTCGTGATTGAACTGGATCGATGCTTTGCCTTAAACAGATTACGTGTATATCAAGTTTACCAAGTTTTGGTGAAGAAGACCTCACTGGGCCAAAAAGACCTACAAAGTCTTTATAATAAGATATTATTAATACAACTCAATATATTTTGAAAATAATAATAATTTTTAAAAAAGAAAACAAATACGCAACATATATATGATGTATATAAATAAATCTAAAACAAGCAATCGAGCCTTTAATTGAAAGATAATACGTTTATTGTAAAAAATAGGAAATGATATTGATCGATAAAAACAAATATAAAAGAACATATATTTTTATTTAAACTAATAGCAGTAGTAATGTTTGAATTATTATTTTTGTTTATAATAACTAGTCCAATAAAAAGAAACAATATTCCTGTATGTTTATCCTATTGTAATTATTTGTTACAACCCATTAAATGTTTCTATAATATACGCTCTTCTTTATATATAGCTTTCTGATAAATGACACAGGGAAGATTATTTTAGTTACTATTGTAATAAGCAACATCAAATATTGTGGAAACCTACCTATTTTCTACTAATTTCATAACTTGTTAGAAGAGTAAATTCTGTAAAATCACTGTATCATGCGTTTCAAATGTTTTTTAATTACATTTATTTTGATTCAGCAGAATGTAACGATGTGGTTGTTTGTTTTTTAATTATTTTAACACTGAATCGATCAAATTTAATCTCGGGTTTAGTGCGATTTGAACAACTGAAGATATTCAAAATATTTTAGGAACAATGCGGTTAATAAACGGGACAGTAGGAAAAATAAGATAAAACTTCATTGAATTTTTTTTTCAGGAAAAAAATAAATTAAATTTTTTTTTTAGAAAAATATAAATTAATTTTTTTTTGACAAAATATATAGTTTTTATAATAAAACTAAATTGAAAAAATATTATAATTAAAGAAAGGGTTAATTAAACTTGTTTGAATATTTGCCATCATATTAGTTAAATAATCTGGTAGATGAAGATATACATACAACTATTTAATACATTAAAAAATGTGGATTACTGAAATAGTAATCCGGGAATAATCTGAGGAGGAAGGGGGGAGGGGCGCACCAAAATAATAAGAAATTAGCGAGACAACAAAGAATACTTTTTTCATAATTATTTGAGGGTAAAAAGATATTGTACTATGTTATAGTATTGGATTCAGCACTTCGTGAGAAGTAAAGTTTCGCTAAGACGTGTTTTGACGAATGTCTCGTCTTGTGTATAATGATAACTTGCTATTTCATAAAATTATTAGCTGTTGCTAAAGCCTTAAATCACATAGCCACGTCGCAACATTTTTGAAACGATTTTTCAAGGAGTTCAAATTGGGAATAGTTAAAAACGTGTTCCCCGTTTAGATTGTCAGTAAAATATAATAAAAATACGTTTTTGTTCATAGATAACCCATACTTATTCTTGTGATCATGAATATATAATTGTCTACAATTATATTTGTATAAGTGGCATTGGCAGGGTGATTCTGACTAGTTAAAGGCAATTGTTCCTGTAAGTATTATCATTTTCACAGATTAAATTCATATATGAAATGTTTTTGTGCGGAAGTAATTACAATGGAACCCATACACTTTGTTGTCAATAAATTATTTAGGCTGCGGCCATTTGATCATGAAAAAATAAGAATACTACTAATGGATTTGATTTGAATTAATATTGATAATAATGTTAAATTTATGATTATTTAAATGTTTAAAAATGTTGAATTTCGTTCATATTTCATTATTTCCAATTTTTAATGTACAGATCCAAATTAAAAATATGTTTTTGACATAAATTATTCCAATATACAATTAAATGGTGAATTGTTCCTACAAATTTCAAAAGGACCAACAAATCAGATGTAAACTTAATATAGGATAGGATAGCAATAAAATAAGAGGAAAGGGCAAAGCATCGTTCAAAAAATAAATAAATAATATTTTGAATCTAAATAGATTGTTCATAGGTTACCATTTAACGATACGTATTTTAATAGACTTAGATGAAGTAGGTGTTAACATATCTTTAAGCTACTCTAAATACTTTTTGGAATTCAGTATATTATTCATGTTTGCAAGTTTATAATATTTATTGTTAGCTTGTATTGGAAGGAGGATTTTCCATTGCAATACCTGAAAAAGAACAAAGTCAAATTTTATGTTGTTTTTTTCTCTCGAAATTAATCCATAAAGGAATAGGGATTGAAGCTGCGTGTTAATTTGTCTTCCTGTAAACAACGAAAAAACTGTTTTCTGTTGAAGCATTTTCTGTAATCAATATGTATAAATATATATGTTTACATACATGCATATTTATGTATATTACATGTAAACAGTCACACACTCATAGTACCTTTGTCTTTCATGATTCTTTGGGCTGAAGCCGAACAACAAGGAACAGAATAAGACGACGATAAGACTTCAAGAGTTCTTTTATCCTTTTATGTAAGTTTTTGTCGTTGTTGGTTATAGTCTAACAATCAAAAAAAGGACCAATTTTTATTTATATTATATATTATAATCATAGTTTAAGATTGCTCAACTCATTTTAAAAACGTTAATTAATAATTCAAATAGTTCGATGGGTGTCGAGAAAGAGTGTATGATAAAAATATAGTTGGCATTATGAGACTTCAATTTATTTAATGAATCAAAAAAGAGACTAGAGGACTAATACATAACCAATTTCCTTACTTAAGTTATCTATGGATTTTTAAATTCTTATTCGAGATTAAATTAAGTGAAAAAAAAAATCCGATTCCATGAATTTACGAGTATATTCAAAGGATAAGTTTTATTTATTTTTTATTAAATAGGGTTGCACTAAAACATTTAACTCATCTTCATAAAAAAAGATCATCCGGATAGGGCATGAAGATTCTTTTAAAATTTCCAAAAATTGAAAAAAAAAATCGAGTTTTAAAAAAAAGTTTAATTTTCGGAGGTTAACTTTGTTGTGATATTTGTTTAAGAGATTATATTAAATTGAGAGACCAAAAAATATATATCGAATACCTATTGACTTAAATTTTTAATATAATATTTACATTAAAACTGTTCCAAAGCTAATTTTTACTTTTTGTCATTTAATTTTTCTCTCTGAAGTCTCAATTTGCCGTGACAAGGTGTTAAAGGAAGAAAACAATCGACTGATCATTAAGTCTTCAAGTGGTTATGAGAGAAGATTTATAAGTTTCTTTCATATAAATTAAAAAACAAATAATCAAACCCCAAAATTTTTAAAACGGCTAAGCCCATTTCTATTTTTTGTATAGCTCTGTACTATTATATGTTAACGTTATATATAGATATATGTTAATGATATAACTGAAAACTAAATCTATTACAAATGTTTTTTCACCTCTGTATATATAGGTGAATATTAAATATATTCAGTAATAAATGGATTCTTAATAAATATAAACATTGTAAAATAATGTTCTTGTATTTAGCACACCTCCATCAATTCATACCATCTCAAAAAATATCCTTACTTTCCTGATTAGTTTAAAGCCATTATATATATATATATATATATATATATATA
The DNA here is from genome assembly GCA_911387785.2 of Aelia acuminata. Lineage (NCBI taxonomy): Eukaryota > Metazoa > Arthropoda > Insecta > Hemiptera > Pentatomidae > Aelia > Aelia acuminata. The sequence continues at coordinate 87,097,131 of OU426980.1, read as the reverse complement.
TAGCTTAGCACCATATATAGCATAGCAGAAATAAAGGATTTTCTTTACTTCGACCTAAAATTTTAATAAACATAGAAAACAAGAAATACCTAGATAGATCTAAAAAAAAGTGTGATAGGTTTCAGCTGATTCAATTAGGTCAATGTTTACATTACACGTTCTTAATTCATAATGAAGCAATTGTGGAAAGATATTGGTTTAACAATATTCTATATTATAAACTTCCAGTAGAAAGTGATAATTGAACTTAAGAGACATTTTTAATATTTGTGTAGTGAGTTGTTTAGGGGCATATCTGTTATCTGTTTTAAGGAAACCGACGACCCGAACCCCGCAGGGCACCCGAGGGCGGCACCCGGCCAATGGGGGCCAGCCGGAGCCAAGGGGGCGCCCCGGTCCCACATGTCGTTATTTGGTGGCTGTTTATGTGAAGTATCGGCCTCACCCGGTCTGCCCCACATAGATTGAGTGTTACATGGAATTTTTAAGTGGACTGTATGAATGATTATGTATGGATATTATGGGAAAATAAATTAAATTAAACTGAATGAAAAATGGTATCTATTATTAAAAATAAAATTACAACTGCTGCAGAGAAATGAAATATAAGAAATCTTGGTATTTAAAATAAATAAAAACTGATAAAACATTTGAAATCATTAAAAATAAAATAAAACTTAATTAGTTTGATCCTGATTCAAATATAAAAGTTTGTATGGGGGGAACAGCTCTAAGTGTGATATATTGCAATCGGAGAGGACTTACTGCGATGGTTTTTCTGGCTTGCCACATCTCTCTCTTCCTCTCGCCCCTATGGGCCGGCCGAGTCTTTTACTCCTGCATTTTGGCGTTCTGGATGATGGGAAAATTGTATAGTCCCAGGATCCTGGCTTTGAGACAGGAAAAATTTCTTGCCATTTCTGGCATAAATTGGCAAGAGTGTGTGCTGCATTCGTGTGGAATTTTTTATAAGCTTCTGATTGCCATGTTTGCCACTAGATGGCATAAGCTTCTTCTCTGAACAGTGGCTTATCTTTTGACACGAGGCATTAATGGAGGATGTGGATAAAAACCATGTTGGACACCTAACCTAAGTTACGTTAGTACAGTATGGTACAGTAATGCTTACAATATATTTTACATGGAAAAGTCCAAATCCTCCCAAGTCCTCGGAGCTAACATGCTCTATGGGACCGGAGACGTCCCCGATGCCCCAGCACAAGCCCAGGAACCCTCTCCCCACGACTCTTAGAAGGACGCGTCGATGGATACCCCTTTAGAGTTACTTTAATTTATTAGATTTAATCTTTAAGTTCAAATTTGGAATAAGTAGCGGGAGGGTAAGGAAGCAATATAGAGTTTAACGAGAGTTAAAGGCTGGAAATCAGTTTGGTTTGATTAAGGAAATGAATGACCTTATTAATCATGTCATCGTTGTCAGTTAACGATATTGATATATCCGACGGTATCCGAAGCTGTTGCAACACAGATTGGTAACGGCGGCATTCCTCAAAGATATGTTGGACAGTGAGGTAACTGTTGCACGTTTGGCATTGAGGTGGTGTTTCCTTGGTTATAAGGTGGGCGTGTGTCAATCTACTGTGACCTAGTCTAAGACGGGTAATGATGACTTCTTCTGGACATTTGGTGCGGTTAGAAGTGCTCCACGGCTTTTCTGTTCATTTAATATTTTTTAATTTGCTCGGAGGACTTTCATCCCACATCGATTACCACCGCTTTTTAATGGTCTCCTTTAATGGACGGGAAAGTTTTGAGGCTGTTAATATCGTAGTTCCTCTTCCTCACCTGGGAGAGACAACGCTTCACTGGCAGCTTTATCGGCCAACTCATTCCGGGCGATGCCTACATATCAGGGTGCCCAGATGAAGTGGATCGACTTTCCTAGGCCTTCTAACATTTTGAGGTACTCATGGGTTCGTAAAACAATAGGATGGTTTGAGTACATGTTACTTAAGCCACGGAACGCGCTAATTGAGTCCGATATGATTAGGATATCTTGTACATTTTTATCTGTATAGGACATTAAGAAATATAAATCTGACGTTATAGCGTTTATTTCCGCGGTTTAAATATTGGAGAGGTTGTGTAATTTCTTTTGTGGGTCGAGGTTGGAGTTACAAACGCCGATGATGCTGCGGTATCTGACTTTGAACCGTCAGTGTAGATTGCCATTTGGTGTCGTTTGGATCTGGCTGACATTTTAGCGTTTAATTCCGCGGTTTAAATATTGGAGAGGTAGTGTGATTCCTTTTGTGGGTCGAGGTTGGAGTTACAAACATCGATGATGCTGCGGTATCTGACTTTGAACCGGCAGTGTAGATTGCCATTTTGTGTCGTACGGATCGGAGTAATTTTATTACAACATTAACAAAAAATGAAAATATTAGAGAAATTATATCATTTTCATAATCAGCACCCCAATTAACCTAGAAATCGATCCCGATATTGTAAATATCGGATAAGTTGAAATAAATCGATACCTGAGTGCGTAATCCAAAAATCAATAGTATTTTCAAATTCAGTACCTCAAATAATCTACGAGCGGACCCCAATATCGTTTATATCGCGTAATTTGAAATAAATCGATACCTGAGCGCAATTCTTAAATAATTAAAATCAAGCTTTGACTCTTATACTATTTATCATTGTGATAAAGATCATATCAGGACTTTTATTTTCTGGGCCGAAATATAAAAGTCATGATGTGATTTTTATTTATTTATTACAATTATAAAAGTTCGAATTTGACTTTTATTCTTTTCCGAGAAAATAAGAGTTAATTTCAAACCCTGCTCTCATGAATTAAACATTGAATCGCCACTGGAAGGTATAGCAATAACTATACATCTCGAAATCACCTTCATAATCGGCAATATATATTTACCACACGACATTGGAGGATCCAGGGGGGAGGGCTGTGGGGGCTGCAGCCCCTCCCTTTGGAAAATTTTTCGTCATTTAAAGATAGAATTTGACTTTCCTTAATGTAAGGGAGCAATTTAAAAAACAAATAATGTGCAGAACAAGTAGAATTTTAGTTTGGGAAAGGAAGAGAAAGGTAAAAAAGCTGATTAGCAGATCCAAATGAAGGTCTGTGGGGCTGCAGCCCCCCCCCTTTTGGATTGTGGCCCCGACCTTTACGATCGGCTGGATCCGCCCATGCCACACGATCCACAAATATAAACGCAAGACTTACTCTATATCTACAATCAACTTCCACAACCTGTACTCTTGGTAGGAGATCTGAACGGGCACAGCCCAATGTGGGGTTCAACCCAGTTAAATAAGAGGGGTAAAACTATAGAACAATTTTTAGAACTAGCAGATATGTTACTCCTGAATACGGGGGAAAGCACTTTTTTGAGTTTCACGTATGGCAGTTATTGGTCTCTAGACCTATCCATGAGCAGTTCTTCGTTATTTAGCTTAATTGACTGGACAGTACTTTCCGAGCCTTATGGTAGTGACCACTTCCCTATACGCCTAAAATTCGAAAATTTGAATCAAAATACAAACCGTAAGCCTCGATAGATTATCGATAAAGCGGACTGGCTACTCTTTTTCTTTCTCGCTAAACCACCCGAAACGCACCCATCTGAAATAAGCATTGAAAAAGGTTGCTAACTTTTCTTAAAAACAATACTAACAGCAAACTAGACCATACCAAAAACAAATGGTACTTCTAGGAGACCTTCCGTGCCGTGGTATGAAGAAGAGTGTAAGATTGTTATACAAAACCGTCGAAGAGCCCTAAAAATGTTCCGAAGAAATCCAAACCAGGCCAGCTTAATCCAATATAAAAGACAACGAGTCTTATGTCGAATTACTATAAAAAATAGGAAATCCGAATCATGGAAGAAATATGTCGAGTCCATTAACTCTTTCACTCCTACTAACATAGTAAGGAAAAAGATTAAAAAAATCTATAAAAACTACTCCGCTACGCGCTACACTATAATATGCGATGGTAAACTATCAGACGACTCTGAAATAGTTTCTAAAACTTTTGCTGATACTAATATACTAACAAATATTCAATACACCCTCCAATCATCCGTAACCGGTACATATCGAAAGAGAAACTATCAGCGATGACTCCGAAGTATTTATAAAAGACTACAACCGCCCGTTCTCCATGTGGGAACTTCAATCCACCTTGAAGCACCTTTAAGGATCATTATCAGGCCCTGATGATATTCATAATGCCATGATCCAGAATCTCCCTCATGGTAGTTTGATTTGGTTATTGATCTTCAGTAGTATGATTTTGAGGATTCTGGGACACTTTTTTGCGCGCCCGTCTGCTCCGTAAGTACCATGTACACCATTCCTTACTATACTTTAGATTTTAGTCACGTGACCCCTTGTTAAGTTCTACTATAACTTGACCACCTAATTTGAATGACCTGCAGTATTTTAACCCCCCCCCCTTCCTAAGGTCAGGTACCTATAGAATATTGTTATCTCAACATATACGTTTACCTTGCTTATCCCCCCCCCCTACCTAGTATTAGGAACTTGTCCGCCATTTTGTTTTGCTTATCCGCCATTTTCTTTTTTGGCCTCTCTGAGACTATATAAGGAGAGCGCGATCTCACTCTTCCTCATTCTGTTAAGTGCTGCGCTAGAGTGAACATCGACTAGTCTCCTTAACGGCTTTTGTAAAAAATCGTTTCTTCTATTTTTGTGAAGTTAAATTATTTTGCTTTCTATTGTTATTTTTTTTTCACTTTATTATATTTATTTCGCATTTTTTTTTCTAGAGTAGATTCAAATTATTTATATTAGCGGTGGATTTTTTTTTTTTTTTTTTTCTCTTACAAGTAATTTACAATTTTTTCTTTTCTTTGTTTTAATATCTTCGAAGGTTATTTGATTTTAATCTTTTCATTTTTTTTTCTTACTTCTTAGTATAGTTAATTAGTTATTTCGTGAGTTTAAAAATATATTTTTTTAATCATGGAATGCGAATTTTGTGGAAAAGTATTCAGTCGAGAACGTGACGTTAGTGGTAGGCATTTAGCCAAATGTCAGGTACGTGAGCAACAGCGTAAATGCTTCAATTGCGGTGAAAAGTTTACATCAAAAAAGACGCTCATTGCCCATATACGTCGCTGCGGTTATGAAATATCCGCCATAGCAAAGAGGGCCCGTATCGATGCTGCTAGGGGGCATCTCTAAGAGGTGGAAACTTCCCACGGAGGTATCCTCAAAACGATCTTTTTTTCCATCCACTGAAAGTACAGATGCAATGGAATTTCTGAATTCCCAGACGGAGACGATACATAGCTTGCTTAAAGATTATATGGAACAAACTATTTCCCCTGTAAAATACAATTTGGTCCTAGAGGCGAAATCGAAAATATTGTGGGTGAAACTTGTGACAGAGCATTTAAAAAAAAGAACGTAATATTATATGAAGACGCTTCCATTTTGGATAGTTTGAACTCCAGCTACAAGATAGAAACTGAGATGGAGGAATCTTCTTTGAAGGGAAGCGGTTGGACTCTTAAAAACATTGACGGCGTCCTACTACGTATTAACCGGTTTAAGCCGATAGGAGGTTCTAGTTTTATCCCTTTACCCCCACTTATAGGAAATAGGAAAGCCATAATTAATGTAAATAACAACGATAAACGATGCTTCGTGTATTCCGTACTATCCCCCCTCGTGGAAATACACCCAGACCGCCAAAGCAAATATAAAAAACTTGTCCATGGCTACGACTTTAGTTGCATATCCTTCCCCACTCCTCTCCACGAAGTGAAAAATTTCGAACAACGTAATAATATAAGTATTAATGTATTTGGTCTTGGAGAGAAGGAGGAAGTTTATCCCCTGAAAGTCGTTAGGCAGGAGAAGGAAGATCATTGAGACCTACTTTTATTGACAACTGATGATGGTCGTAGCCACTACGCATATATAAAATATTTCAATAGACTCGTATTCTCTCAAATTACCAAACATAAAAGGAAGGTACAAGTTTGTAAGAGATGTTTCCAACATTTTTCATCAAATCGTGAAGGTACTGCCGAGTGGATAAAAGAACACATGGAATACTGCGGAGAGAATAGACCAACGCGAATCCTATTGCCTGAACCTAGTGAAGACGGGAGACCACCAACGATATCATTTACTAGAGTACAGAATCAGCTGAGAATTCCTTTCGTCATCTATGCAGATTTTGAATGTGTGTTAAAGAAAATAGAAAAAAACCATCGCATACATTCGAATACAACTGCCTACCAACGCCACCTCCCTATGAGCTTCTGCACCTATATTAAGGTTGCAGAAGACATTCCTCGTCACTGCCTATCCGCCGTCTTCCCTATGGTGCCCTACATTTATACAGGCGAGGGTGCAGAAGGAGTTCATGAAACATATAAAGTCTGTAGCTGAAAAAGTTTCAAATCCAGTACGTTGTTGACAGTCAGTGTGAGCGGATGGGATTATTGAGACTGCCAGCAATAGTGATTTATTCATTACTTTATATTTTTGTTTAGTGACTTTATAAACTTGTTTTTATTTCTTTTTTACTTCTTTTTTTTCTTCTCTTTTTTTTATCAATGAGAGTAGTTTATTTTTTCTGAAATGTCGTTCACGGGTGAGGAACCACAACAATTTAAGTTGGTGGAAGCTAATACAAAGCATTCCACTAAAAGAAAAAAAGTTGAAGACAATTGTGATACCTTCAGCATCACAACTAATAACAGCTATGAAGCTTTATCTGATGAAGAGGAGATGTTGGACGAATCGGAGGCCCAAGCCGGAACCTCAACCCAGCAGCAGCCGGCCCCCCCTGTTCTAACCAAAGGTAACAATCTTCCACCTATAGTTGTCTATAGCTATATTCAAAAGCATGCCGAATCCATGAAATATTTAAAAAGCAAATGTAAGAAAGATTTCGGTATAAAATATAGAGGAAATAGATTAGTTTTTTACCCGCAATGCAAAGAAGATTACGATTTCATCTTAAAAGAAGTCGTAAATTCAAAATTAGAATGTCATACGTACACACCTAGCGATGAAGCGAATAAAACTTTAATATTAAGAAATATTCCTCCTAACATAACGTGTGAAGAGATAACGGCTGATCTGATTGATTACCAACTACCGGTCCTCAAAGTAACCCAGATGATTAAAAAAGTCGGGGAAAACGAATCTGTAAAACTACCAGTTTTTATTGTTACATTTAAAAATACTGTTGAAATTAAGAAAATAATGTCTGTAAAAAAGGTTTGTCAGTGTATCGTTTCATGGGAGCGCTACAAGAATGTATCAGGTATTACACAATGTTACAAGTGTCAGTCATTTTACCACGTAGCCAAAAATTGTTACAGAAAGCCTAAATGTGTAAAATGCGCCTCATTATATAAAATTAACTCATCCGCTGAGCCCAAATGTGCTAATTGTGGTGGCCCCCACCCTGCTAATTACCGTGGATGTAAGTTCTACGAACTTAAAAATAAATTGAAAATTGAAAACAACAAGAAAAAAGCTCAGATTAAAAACGGAACAGTTATTGAGTTCCGTAAAAACGAAGCCGATTTTCCTTCACTTCCGGGATCAACATCGACCTTTAGTCAATCAGCCTGGGGAAGGCATAACAAGATAAACAACAACAACGATATAGAAGACTCCAAGGAATTATCTTTTAGTGACATTTTAAAAGAAATAAAAACTTTGTTTTCAACCTTCAATATTTCAAAATTGATTAACAATTTCAAACAGCTCGTTAGTAAACTTAAAACCGCCCCCGACACTTTGACTAAAATAAGCGTAGTGGCTGAATTTTTTTGTGATATTTTATGTTAAATTTTTTTAGAAATTGTAAACTAATGTCATGGAATTGTAGATCAGTTTTAAACAAAGTTGCTGAGTTTTCATATTTCGTTAATAATAATAATATTGATATAATCGCCCTCAGCGAAACTAATCTAAAAACCAAGCACAATCTTAAAACCCCTGGTTATAATGTTTACAGATGCGATGAGGGTAGAGGTGTAGCTCTGTTAGTTAAAACATCGATTTCTCATTATCCTATTAAATTGCCTAAATTAATAAATCTAGTTGCCACAGGAATTAAAATTGTGCTTGGTTCTATTGAAATCCTGGTAATATCTGCTTATCATTCACCATCTAAAACTATTTTACCTAGCGACTTTCAAAAAATATTTTCTATGCATAATCATGTAATCCTGCTTGGTGATCTGAATTCTAAACACATAGCTTGGAATTGTAATGTAAACAACAGAAACGGCAAATTGTTAAGTGAATTATCTTTTAAAATTAATTTTAGAATTGTTGCTCCTGAAGAACCGACATATTATCCTGATAGAACCTATTGCTCCCCTAGTATTATAGACATCGCCCTAACTAAAAACATACCTTTCACTATAACACCCAAGTCCTTATCAGTTCTTCCTTCGGATCACAACCCTGTCATTTTTTCCATAGACCAACATTTAAAAAATAAACCAAAGAACATCTTTTTTGACTTTAAACTCGCCAACTGGGCTAAATTTCGCGCGAAAATTGACAAAAACATTCAAATTAATCCAATCATTACTAAGCCTTCAGATATAGACACCCTTGTCAATAATTTTCATAATACCATAACATATGCAGCTAATGAATCAATACCCCTTTTTACACAGAAAACAGATAGATTAAAAATGAATCCATTCCTATCATACTTAATTAAAATCAGGAACAAAGTTAAAAAAGCTTACTGCAGACATCGTTATCGCTGGATAAAGAAAACTTTAAATAAACTCAACAAATTTATTTCCAAGCTTGCAACCAAATTAAAAAACATCGAGTGGAACAAATTTTTATCAACTATATCCCCTACGAGTAATAATAAAATGTTTAAATTAGCTAACCGTTTTCGTTATCCGACTACAAGCGTTCCCCCACTAGTAAAATTATCTGTCACCCAGCAACTTAAAATAAGGAACTCGCCTGCGAGCTATGCTTTCAGTGATCACGACAAAGCTAATTTGCTTGCTGATTATTTTGAAAACGTTCACAAAATGAACTTAGATCTGGGAATACCATCCTTTACTCGAAAGGTTCTCAGGCAAACAAAAATATATCAAACTCCTGTAAACAAAAAGTTTGACAACTGTAAAATCGTTTCTCCTAAAGAACTAAAAAATACTATCTCTAAGCTAACTACCAAAAAATCCCCCGGTTCTGACGGAATTTCCAACATATTTTTAAAACAATTATCAAAAAAGTCGATAATTCATCTTACAAAAATAATAAATCATATATTAATGTTTGGCCACTTTCCCGAGTTATGGAAATTAGCAAAAGTAATAACAATTCCCAAACCTGGTAAAAATTTGTCCCTTCCTAGCAGTTTTCGGCCGATATCATTGCTCAGCTCAATAAGCAAAGTGGTGGAAAAAATTATTCTCTCGCGAGTACAATTGTTTATTGATGAAAAGCAACTGATTTCTTCTTTCCAGTTCGGCTTTAAGAGAAATCATTCTACTATCTCTCAACTTGCTAGGGTAACTGACAACATAGCACATAATTTCAATATTAAAAAACACACGGGTATGGCACTATTAGACATTGAAAAAGCTTTTGACTGTGTTTGGCACAGGGGTCTGATATACAAACTTATCTCTTTTAAATTTCCTTCATACCTCATTTATTTGATAAATAGTTATTTGTCAAATCGCAAGTTTTTTGTCCAAATTAACGATTCGAAATCCGATTTAAAAATCATACAAGCCGGTGTTCCACAAGGCTCTGTGCTTGGTCCTATTTTGTTCAATCTTTATATAAATGATATCACAGCAATGAAAGGTAAAACTGAAATAGCTCTTTTTGCCGACGATACATGTTTCTTCATTTCTTCATACAGAATAGACACAATAGCAAACCATCTGAATTTAGCATTATCAAAATGTTTTAAATATTTTAATAAATGGAAAATCCGACCTAATCAAAATAAAACAAAAGCCATTATTTTCACTAAGCGCAGGCCTAAAATTGACAGTTTCGTAGTTATAGATGGAAATGCCTTACCTTGGTCCAAAAATATTACTTACTTGGGACTTAATATAGATTCGCGACTAACATATTCCTATCACATTACCACTCAAATAAATAAAGCCATAGGCGTCTTACATAAATTATTTCCATTGCTTTCAAAATATTCCCGTTTAAATATTATAAATAAAAAAATATTGTATTATTCTTACATACGGCCTATAGTATGTTATGGTTGCCCTGTATGGTCTAATACATGTACAACTAACTACAGAAAATTGCAAATATTACAAAATAAATGTTTGCGGTTAGTTGGCAACTTCCCTAAATGGACCCCGATAGACTTGATTCACTACAGTTTAGATGTTCCCAGCATCTCCACTTATATTTATAAATTATCAATAGATTTTTTTAATTCATGTGAGGCTAGTCCTCACGTTCATATAAGGGAAATTGTCAACTACACCAAATCAGATTTGCCTTATAAGAGGTACAAACACAAAAGATTAAAACATTTAGTACTATAAATCAGATAATAGCTTAATGTACAGATATCTTTTTTTTATACGTTTTGTCTTTCTTTAATTTATTTGTTTATTTATTTATTTTTTTATGCTATGTATGAGGTTTTTTTTTTTTGTTTTCTTTTTTTTCCTCATTTATATAAAATTATTGTTAACTCTAACTTCATGATTTTCTTTGAAATCATATGAAATGTGGACATAAGCGCAAAGCTTGAAGCCACACATTGATTATGTTCATTGTATTATTAATAAAATAAAATTAAAATTAAAATTAAATTAAAAAGTTTCAAAGGTGTACTCGACGAAACAACCTATGCTGTCCCTTACAATATCTCAACTACCAGAATTTTCAAAATCTCAGCATTGCTACCTTTGCTCCAAACCTTTCGTTTACTCCGACAGAAAAGTGGCGGACCATGACCACATCACTGGTCTTTATCGTGGAGCAGCTCATTCACAATGTAATATTCTTTACCGTACTCCTCGATTTCTCCCCGTCTTTCTCCACAATCTGAGTGGTTACGACTCTCATTTGATAGTTCGAGAGTTGGGCTATAATAAAAGTCGTATTAACGTCTTACCCAACAGTGGGGAAAAATATATTTCTTTTAGTAAGCAGGTGGGGCCGCTAACGGTTAGATTCGTGGATACCTTTAGGTTCATGGCATCCAGCTTAGATAAATTATCGAAAAACCTGTCACGACATAAGTTCGTCGACACGGTTAAATTCTTCCCTGCGGACAAGATGGATTTAGTTATACGTAAAGGAGTGTATCCCTACGATTATACAGATTCATTTGAGAAACTAAAGGAAACCGTTTTACCACCTAAGGAGGCATTCTATAGTACCCTCAATGAATGCGACATCTCAGATGAAGACTACCATCATGCCCAGTCAGTCTGGAATGCATTTGAAGTTAGAACCCTAGGCGAGTACAGTGAGCTCTACCTTAAAGTAGACGTTATGCTCCTATGTGACATATTTGAAAATTTCAGAGATGTTTGTATGGGAGCATATTCTTTAAATCCTGCTTGGTACTTCACGGCTCCTGGCCTGCCATGGGATGCCATGCTCAAGTATACTGGTATACATCTTGTACTCTTGACTGATTATGATCAGTTACTCATGATCGAACGCGGGATCAGGAGAGGAATATGTCAATGCAGCCAACGTTATAGCAAAGCTGATAACATAAATCTAAACCCAAACCATGAGCCTCATAACGAATCGAAGTACATCGCCTACCTCGATGCGAATAATTTATACAAGTGGACAATGTCGAATCCCCTTCCTTATGGCAGTTTTGAATGGGTTGAAGATCCCGATGCACTTGAATGTTAAAATATACGCGAAGATGGTCCATTTGGCTATATTGTTGAAGCGGACATTGAATACCCCAAAGAGTTGCACGATGTACACAATGATTTTCCTCTTCTTCCAGAAAATAGAGTCCCCCCGAAAGGTACTAATAAGAAATTATTAGCTCCTTTGTCTAAAAGGGAGAAATATGTAGTCCACTTTGTCAACTTAAAACAAGCGATGAGCCTTGGTCTCCGATTAGTACGCATACATCGAGTTTTACGGTTCAGGCTGTCCCGTTGGCTAAGTTCATATATCGAACTCAACACCCGAATGAGGCAGCAGTCAACTAACGATTTCGATAAAGATTTTTTCAAACTAATGAATAATGCCGTATTTGGAAAGTTTATGGAAGATGTGAGGAAACGTATGAAAATCGAACTGGTTACTGACGATAAGAGATTGCGAAAACTCATTGCCAAGCCCACTTTTAAGGATAGGACGATAGACAGTGAAACATTAGTAGCTGTAAATCTCGACTATGAAAAGATCACAATGAACAAACCTATTTATGTAGGAATGGCCATTGTCGATCTGTCCAAAGTCAGGATATAGGAGTTCCACTATAAGACAATGTTAAAAAAGTACGGACCTGACAAACTGAAATTACTGTATACCGACACAGACAGTTTCATTTATGAGATAAAAACTGACGACTTTTACATGGACCTGACCACTATATTGGACGAATTGGACACATCCGATTATCCCAAAACCCACCCTTGCCAGCAATAGAAACAATAAAGTGAAAAAAAAAAAAAATGATTTTCCGTTTCAAAATGTTAATTTTTAAAAGTGATTTTTTTTCTTTTGTTGATATATTATTGTTGTAAAGAATGTGTGCAATGGTCACTGGCGAGGTATTAGTTTACCCGTAAACCGACTATGCGTGTATGTGTATGGTCACTGGCGAGGTATTAGTTTACCCGTAAACCAAGGTGTATCGAAAAAAAAAATATTAACAACAGTATTATATCAATTGACCTTCCCGATGCACTCACACCTTGACGCGGTGGGAAGGCTTTTTTCTAAATAATATTTAAAATAAAAACTAAGATGAGCGCAATCAATAATTCCAGAGCCTTAGTACTTTTATTTCTTTCTTTGGTGATTTACAACTGTTATTATTCAAGTAAATAACGTATAGACTGAAGCTTCACGTATAGTATCAACATATTTCTTACTTCATCGTTCTGGTATTCTTCTTTTAATTTCATATTTCTGTTGTCATTTTATAAGATTTTAAACATAGTTAGGATGTATTCTCCTGCTTTTTGTTCATTTTTTTCAACTTTTATAACAAATCAGGACGTTTATAACAACTAAACATATAATTTCTTACATTTCTTACTTCTTCTTTCCGTTAATTTTTTTTTAATTTCATCTTTTTTAATATAATTTTAACAATTTTCGTTTAAATTATTATGCATTTCCTTTATTATTTACAACTTTTATAAAAAAAATTAACAATGTTTATGGCAAATTTCATGACAATTTCTTTCTTTCCTACTTCTTCATTCCGGTATTTTTTTTTTTTTTTAAATTCTATATCTTGTTATTAAGATTTCATATCATTTTGAAAGGTTTTTATGTAATTTTATAAGATTTTAACCCATTCTGTACAAATTATCACGCATTTTCTACATTTTTACAACTTTTATAACAGTTAGACATATAATTCCTTTATTTCTTACTTCTTCGTACCGTTATGTTCCTTTTAATTTCGTATTTTTCCAGTCATTTTGTTAGATTTTAACAATTTTTGTACAAATTCTAATGCATTTTCAACATTTTTACAGCTTTTATGTAAATTTAACTAAGTTTATAACAAATGACCATATATTTTCTTGCTTCTTCGATCCAATATATTTCTTGGTTTTCATATCTTTTCGTATAATTTTATAAGATTTTAAGAATTTTCTTGCAAATTCTTATGCATTTTCTACATTTATTACAAATGTTATAACAAATAAACATATACCTAATTTCTTTATTTCTTACTTCTTCGCACCGATATTTTTCTTGGTTTTCATATCTTTTCTTATAATTTTATAAGATTTTAGCAATTTTCTTGCAAATTCTTAGGCATCTTCAACATTTTTACAGCTTTTATATAAATTTAACTAAGTTTATAACAAATGACCATATATTTTCTTATCTCTTCGATCCAATATTTTTCTTGGTTTTCGTATCTTTTCTTATAATTTTATAAGATTTTAACAATTTTTTGCAAATTCTTATGCATCTTCTACATTTATTAAAAAATTTTTAACAAAATAAACATATAATTTCTTTATTTCTTACTTCTTCGTACCGTTGTGTTTTCTTTTAATTTCGTATTTGTCCAGTCATTTTGTTAGATTTTAACAATTTTCGTACAAATTCTAATGCATTTTCAACATTTTTACGGCTTTTATATAAATTTAACAAAGTTTATAACAAATAAACATATAATTTCTTTATTTCTTACTTTTTCGATCCAATATTTTTCTTTGCATCCTCGAAAATTATTCAACCGATCATCGTGAAATATATACATATATTATCACACAACAGTAGGGAGGAATTGCCGGTTCTGGTGCCCCTGATTTTTCTTATTATTTATGTTCCCTTAGAATTCATTCGTATTTATTTAATATCGGTGTGACTTCTTAAGTTTCATACTTTAAAAATTTGAAAACGGCTAAAGTACAGATAACTTAAAGTTGAAGTTAAAAATAAATCGCGCTGCGTATGCGCGAGAGTTAATCCGACATAAAATTCGAAATCAGCGTCCTTCGAAACCATATGGTAGACCCCAATGTTGTTCAAAACTAAAAAGTTAAAAATAACTAGAAAGAAACTAGAACTTTTTCCCGAGCCCACCAGGAACCACCACCGTCGCCAACTAGTTGTCCCCGCGCTCCAGTTATATTAGGGTAAACAGGTGATCCTTCGATGTGATAAGTCGCATTCGAGCTCCTGATTGTTTGGAAAGATATTTTGGTGTTCTTTTACTGTGTATTTTGTTTATTATGTTGTTATTTTGTTGTTTCTAGTTTTTATGAGTGTTGGACATGTTTTAATTTGTATATAGTGTAAATAGTTGTGAAGGGACAGGTGAGGTTAGATTTGTCTAACTAGTTTGCAGGCCTAGAAAGGACTATTACTGTGCGTTCCAAGCAGTGGTGATCACGGTAAGAACATTCTATTTTACTTTACAACGCAGGTGAGTGCACTAAACCTAAAGAGACCGCTGCGGTATGTGCCCTGTGCAAGGAAAATCACCCGGCCAACTACAAAGGATGTCAAATTTATAAAAAACTCAAGACTCGCTATTATAGGAAACCCCAGGTCAAGACGAAGAAAATAAAAACAGAAGAGGACCTGCAAAGTCAGTGGATTCGTCTGTTTCGTTTGCACAATTACTAGGAGGTGGAAGTGGAAACGATTACTGTGAGGCCCTGCCGCAACCACAGCAACAAAGCACATCTCAACCACAACCTGGACCCTCTTCTATTCCTCAAAATACTCCCTATCCTCAACAATCCCATCAACACCCAATTTCTCACATCCCTCCTCCATCTAATGCTACAGACCTTACCTCTTTATTATCATCCTTCCTATCCGACTTCAAATCCCTTGTTACTCCTCTGATATCACTCCTTACGAATCTTGTATCCCATCTCATTCCTCCTTTGAGAAACCCCTAAGTGACCTCCAAAAAATCCTTATCCATTCTCCTTTGGAATGCGAATGGTGTTAAAAATCACACTAACGAACTAACTGCATTATTGCATGACAAAAAAATTGATGTAGCACTTATTACAGAAACTCGACTAACCACTAAACAAAGTTTCAAAATACCGCAATACCATACATACCGTACCGACCACCCTGACGGTAGGGCACATGCCGGTACTGCCGTCGTTGTTCACCAATCCCTTTCTCATCACCTTCTTCCTTTGCCTACCCATGACTTCCTACAATCCACAGCAATAGTAGTCAAAACGTTTTCCTTTCCGGTCACAATAGCATCAGGATATTGCCCTCCTAACAAATCCATATCCAATACCCAGTTCACTTCCCTCTTTGATTCCTTGGGGCATCACTTCATCCTGGATACAGACCTAAATGCCAAGCATCAGCAGTGGGGTTCCAGAACCACGAATTCTCGTGGACGAACATTGCTGTCTGCACTCAACTCCCACCAATATACACTTCTTTCACCCAACTCTCCCACCTACTGGCCTACAGATCCCAACCGCAACCCTGATATCCTGGATTTCTTCATCCACAGCGGCTTGGGTCCCCTCAATAGTTCCATCACACGTCTTGACGATCTTTCATCCGATCATAGTCCCTTAATTTTCCAAGTATCTCTAGCCCCTATCCCCAAACCTTCCCCCCCTTCTTTCATCAAAGGCCCTGTTAACTGGAAACTCTTTCATCAAATCCTTTCCGACAAAATTGACCTCAGAGTATCCTTAAAAACCCAAGAAGACCTTGATAACGCCGTACATTCCTTTACCACTACAGTTCAACAAGCGGTCTGGACTGCCTCCTCCCCAAATCACTCCTCTCGACCTCCTAACACTAATCGTTTACCGCAATACCTCCTAGATCTAATCCAAATCAAGCGCGGTGCCCGATCATTATGGCAACAGTCCAGACATCCTTCCGACCGCCGCTCCTACAATCACTATTGTAAACAGGTAAAGAAGGAATTGGCTTCTTTCAGATCCCTTTCCTTCAACTCCTACCTTACGAGTACATCCCTATCCTCTCAAAATAATTCCCTATGGAATATCACTAAAAAGATCCTGAAGACCCACTCCATTTCCCATCCCCTCAGGCTGGATGATGGATCCTGGGCAGTTTCTGATGAGGAAAAAGCCGAAGAGTTCGCCAAACACCTGTCCTCTACGTTCACGCCTCATCCGGAATCTCATCCTACCAACACCACACTAGTCCAAGAATTCCTTTCTTCTCCAATCCCACTCGCTTCACCACCTAAAGCAGTAAATCCCTCTGAGGTCAAATACCTTCTGCGTAAACTTACTCCTCGTAAATCTCCAGGATATGATCTCCTCACTCCACAAATTCTTAGACAACTTCCTCCCAAAGCTATCCTATTTCTTACATACATTTACAATTGCATCCTAAGAACCACCCACTTCCCAATTCTGTGGAAACATTCCACCATTATCCTTTTCCTGAAACCGGGCAAACCCTCCAACAGTATGACATCCTACAGACCAATCAGCCTACTTCCTATCCTTTCAAAAATCTTTGAAAAGATCCTTTTAAAACGAATCCTTCCGATTATAGAATCCCAAAATATTCCCACCCATCAATTCGGATTCCGTTCAATGCATTCCACTGTCCAACAAGGGCTCCGAGTTGTTGACCACATTTCTGCAACCCTAGAATGCAAGCAATATTGCTCCGGCGCGTTTCTGGACATAGCGCAAGCTTTTGACCGGGTATGGCACGCCGGATTGCTCTATAAGCTTAAATCCATTTTACCCCAGTCCTTATACTTAGTCCTACGATCCTACCTCTCAAACCGATCCTTCCGAGTTCGCTGTGGAACAGAATTCTCCGATTGCTATCCAGTAGAGGCCGGTGTTCCACAAGGCAGTGTCTTGGGTCCCGTCCTTACATCCTCTTTACATCTGATATTCCTACTGATCCTGACACCCTCCTGGCAACATTCGCTGATGATACGGCCATCCTATCCTCCAACACAGACCCTGGAACAGCATCCTCTAACCTACAAAGGCACCTCTCCCTAATTGAACACTGGTGTAAAAACTGGCGCATCAAAGTAAACGAAGCAAAGTGCAAGCATATAACGTTCACCCTTCGACGCAGATGCTGCCCACCAGTTTATTTCAACTCTGTTCAACTTCCCTTCTCAGACACAGTACGATATCTAGGCTTCATGCTAGACAGAAGACTGACGTGGAACCCACATACTAGACTAAAACGACAAGAGCTTAACCGACGATTTGGCCAACTTTATAGACTGCTGAACAGGAAATCAGAACTTTCAATCAACAACAAACTACTTATCTACAAAACCATATTGAAACCTATCTGGACCTACGGCATCGAACTGTGGGGAACAGCTAAACCCTCTAACATCAAACGCATCCAATCCTTCCAGTCCAAAATCCTCCGAACAATAGTCAATGCTCCTTTCTATGTATCCAACAAAACCCTACACCATGACCTTGATATCCCGTTCGTTCAAGAACTGATCCCGAAGAAATTCTCCAAATTTCACAGTAACCTTACCCATCATCCTAATCCTACCGCTCAATCCCTATCAAGCTCCACTCATCCCTACAACCCTCCTCGAAGGTTAAAGCGGCAGTGGCCACGTGACCTTTTGTAAATGTGCATATACCGGAGTTCTGGCAATGGCCAGATTCTTCGCTCAAGTCAGGTGTGCTTGTGGCTATTGCGCTCTCGCTCAGCCTCCGCTGGCTTTAACACCAGTGATGCGGCTGAGAGAGAAGCGCGGGAACCTCTTGAGGCTTGCTTTTCCCTCCTCCGTAGAGGAAAAAGCCTGCCTCCGGGTTCTCCAGCCTGATTGTAAATAGTGTATGAATGTGATTAAGATTTTTTCTTTTTTTTTTTTTTTTCTTTTCTTGAGCTTTTATTTTTATTTCTTTGTATATTTATATTTTTTGTAAATAATGTATGAATGTGCTCAATTAGCACTATTACCAATGTCTCAAATGAGACAGAATGTAATAATATCAATAAAGAGTTTTCCTTCTTCTCACAAAAAAAAAAAAAACTTTACAACGCAAGCCCAGCCTTAACCACCACGTGGTCCAGGGGCAAACCAACCTTAACCACCACATGGTTTTAATCCCTAATCCATAATTAATCCCTAATCCCTAAAATATATTATTTTGAAAAATTTTCGGACATGTTTGGACTTGTCGAGTTCATGTCGGTACTTGTCGAAGTTATCTGTACTTTTACCGTTTTCGACAATGTTAGGGTCTACCATATGGTTTTCAAAGACGCTGATTTCGAATTTTATGTCGGATTAAAGCTCGCGCATGCGCATTTCGAGTTATTTTTAACTTTTTAGTTTTTAACAACATTGGAGTCTACCATATGGTTTTGAAGGGTGCTGATTTCGAATTTTATGTCGGATTGACGCTCGCGCATGCGCATTTCTAGTTATTTTTAACTTTTTAGTTTTGAACAACATTGGGGTCTACCATATGGTTTCGAAGGACGCTGATTTCGAATTTTATGTCGGATTAACGCTCGCGCATGCGCAGCGCGATTTATTTTAAACTTTTTAGTTTCGAACGAAATTGGGGTCTAACATATGGTTTCCAAGGTTGCTGATTTCAAATTTAATTTCGGATTAACTCTCGCGCATACGCAGCGCGATTTATTTTTAACTTCAACTTTAAGTTATCTGTACTTTAGCCGTTTTCAAATTTTTAAAGTATGAAACTTAAGAAGTCACACCGATATTAAATAAATACGAATGAATTCTAAGGGAACATAAATAATAAGAAAAATCAGGGGCACCAGAACCGGCAATTCCTCCCTACTGTTGTGTGATAATATATGTATATATTTCACGATGATCGGTTGAATAATTTTCGAGGATGCAATGTTTGTGTGTGTGTTTGTGTGTGTGTGTGTGTGTGTAATGTAAATCGCGTATTTATGTGCCTATAGTATATATTTCGTATGTATGTGTGTATAACGTATTTTATGTATTTATGTGCGTTGAATGTATATTGTCTATGTTATGAGTTTATTGTGTAAAATGTATAAATTTATGTATCGTGTATAAATGATGCATAGTGAATATTTAAATTATACAGTGTGTATTTCCTTTGAAAGTTAAAAAATATAAGTTAATCATATGAACAAATCAAAAAACAACAATATTAAAAACAGGTTATTATTCTCTGATATCATCTATCATTGAATTGAAAAAATAAATTTACTAAAATGACTATCTTGTGGGCATATGTATTATTTGTTCCGTGAAAATATTTCGCATGCAGTATTAAACAGTTATCTAACATGAGAATAATACTACTATGGAGATGATTATTGTACTCAACGTAAACAAAAAAATTAAAAACGCTATAAGTTTGTAAGTAATTGTACGATTTCCATAAATGCAGAGACTTTTCAATTTACATAATCGAATAAAATCGATAGTTTTCGGCATTGGGGGAAAGGAAAATCTTCGAAATAATGCTTCAAGTACCAAAATTCATGAAATTCAATGAAAATACAGTAAATTTCCACCTGAAATTGATAAAATCTTATAAAATGATGAAAGAAATATGAAATAAAAAGAAAAATATCGGAATGAAGAAGTACGAAAGAGAGTATTTTTTGTTGTAAATGCGGTTTGTGGGTTTTTAAGAATAATCGTTAAAATTATAACAGAAATATGAAACCCAAAGAAAAATATTGGATCGAAAAAGTAAGAAATAAAGAAATTATATGTTTATTTGTTATAAACTTTGTTAAATTTATATAAAAGCCGTAAAAATGCATTAGAATTTGTACGAAAATTGTTAAAATCTAACAAAATGACTGGACAAATACGAAATTAAAAGAAAACACAACGGTACGAAGAAGTAAGAAATAAAGAAATTATATGTTTATTTTGTTAAAAATTTTTTAATAAATGTAGAAGATGCATAAGAATTTGCAAGAAATTGTTAAAATCTTATAAAATTATAAGAAAAGATACGAAAACCAAGAAAAATATTGGATCGAAGAGATAAGAAAATATATGGTCATTTGTTATAAACTTAGTTAAATTTATATAAAAGCTGTAAAAATGTTGAAGATGCCTAAGAATTTGCAAGAAAATTGCTAAAATCTTATAATATTATAAGAAAAGATATGAAAACCAAGAAATATATTGGATCGAAGAAGCAAGAAAATATATGGTCATTTGTTATAAACTTAGTTAAATTTACATAAAAGCTGTAAAAATGTTGAAAATGCATTAGAATTTGTACAAAAATTGTTAAAATCTAACAAAATGACTGGAAAAATACGAAATTAAAAGGAACATAACGGTACGAAGAAGTAAGAAATAAAGGAATTATATGTCTAACTGTTATAAAAGTTGTAAAAATGTAGAAAATGCGTGATAATTTGTACAGAATGGGTTAAAATCTTATAAAATTACATAAAAACCTTTCAAAATGATATGAAATCTTAATAACAAGATATAGAATTTAAAAAAAAAAAAAAATACCGGAATGAAGAAGTAGGAAAGAAAGAAATTGTCATGAAATTTGCCATAAACATTGTTAATTTTTTTTATAAAAGTTGTAAATAATAAAGGAAATGCATAATAATTTAAACGAAAATTGTTAAAATTATATTAAAAAAGATGAAATTAAAAAAAAATTAACGGAAAGAAGAAGTAAGAAATGTAAGAAATTATATGTTTAGTTGTTATAAACGTCCTGATTTGTTATAAAAGTTGAAAAAAATGAACAAAAAGCAGGAGAATACATCCTAACTATGTTTAAAATCTTATAAAATGACAACAGAAATATGAAATTAAAAGAAGAATACCAGAACGATGAAGTAAGAAATATGTTGATACTATACGTGAAGCTTCAGTCTATACGTTATTTACTTGAATAATAACAGTTGTAAATCACCAAAGAAAGAAATAAAAGTACTAAGGCTCTGGAATTATTGATTGCGCTCATCTTAGTTTTTATTTTAAATATTATTTAGAAAAAAGCCTTCCCACCGCGTCAAGGTGTGAGTGCATCGGGAAGGTCAATTGATATAATACTGTTGTTAATATTTTTTTTTTTCGATACACCTTGGTTTACGTGTAAACTAATACCTCGCCAGTGACCATACACATACACACATAATTGGTTTACGGGTAAATCAATACCTCGCCAGTGACCATACACATACACACATAGTCGGTTTACGGGTAAACTAATACTTCGCCAGTGACCATTGCACACATTCTTTACAACAATAATATATCAACAAAAGAAAAAAAATCACTTTTAAAAATTAACATTTTGAAACGGAAAATCATTTTTTTTTTTTTTTCACTTTATAATGTTTTTCATAGTGTAGATTCAGAAAGGCGCTTTGAATAATAAACATTGCAATATTTTAACTGAAATATTGAACTTTTTTTCTACATGTGTTATTGGGAAAAAAAAAACTAACTTGTAATATAAAAAACTACTTTTATGTACAACCTTACAAAACAAAAATATTTATATTTTAAGTCTTTTACAGTATTGGGAGAAAGATTTCAGAAGGAGAAATTAATTCCCACAACTCATCTATACATCCTGTATGGAATAATGTCCACGTGCAAGCGTATGTACATGATCTACAAGATGGCGTTTGTCGTCGAACGGTGAAAGCGAAACTTTTTTCTGTTCGACAGAAAATATTTTATGCTTTTTCGATAAGATCGTTCGA
This sequence comes from Aelia acuminata, assembly GCA_911387785.2. Taxonomy (NCBI): domain Eukaryota; kingdom Metazoa; phylum Arthropoda; class Insecta; order Hemiptera; family Pentatomidae; genus Aelia; species Aelia acuminata. Next base: position 87,074,748 of record OU426980.1, on the reverse strand, counting down.
AAAGAAGTGATAAATTCTTTTTTATCGAACAGGGCAGTTACATAATCATCAAGAGTTATTTTTTTTCAACGGCTGCCCTCTTTATCCCTTTTGCTCGTTTCATATCTTGTCCTCTAACCCGTAAAGCATACATTTTGGCTCGGAGGCCTGCAAATTCAGAGATGGATTCGCCGTTGGTTTCATCTTTGAATTTCCCCAACACTTTTTTGTTTCTATTGCTGTAGCAAGGGTGGGTTTTGGGATAATCGGATGTGTCCAATTCGTCCAATATAGTGGTCAGGTCCATGTAAAATTCGTCAGTTTTTATCTCATAAATGAAACTGTCTGTGTCGGTATACAGTAATTTCAGTTTGTCAGGTCCGTACTTTTTTAACATTGTCTTATAGTGGAACTCATACATCCTGACTTTGGACAGATCGAGAATGGCCATTCCTACATAAATAGGTTTGTTCATTGTGATCTTTTCATAGTCGAGATTTACAGCTACTTAAGTTTCACTGTATATCGTCCTATCCTTAAAAGTGGGTTTGGCAATGAGTTTTCGCAATCTCTTATCGTCAGTAACCAGTTCGATTTTCATACGTTTCCTCACATCTTCCATAAACTTTCCAAATACGGCATTATTCATTAGTTTGAAAAAATCTTTATCGAAATCGTTAGTTGACTGCTGCATCACTCGGGTGTTGAGTTCGATATATGAACTTAGCCAACGGGACTGCCTGAACCGTAAAACTCGATGTATGCGTACTAATCGGAGACCAAGGCTCATCGCTTGTTTCAAGTTGACAAAGTGGACTACATATTTCTCCCATTTAGACAAAGGAGCTAATAATTTCTTATTAGTACCTTTCGGGGGGACTCTATTTTCTGGAAGAAGAGGAAAATCATTGTGTACATCGTGCAACTCTTTGGGGTATTCAATGTCCGCTTCAACAATATAGCCAAATGGACCATCTTCGCGTATATTTTCCCATTTAAGTGCATCGGGATCTTCAACCCATTCAAAACTGCCATAAGGAAGGGGATTCGACATTGCCCACCCTTATAAATTATTCGCATCGAGGTAGGCGATGTACTTCGATTCGTTATGAGGCTCATGGTTTGGGTTTAGATTTATGTTATCAGCTTTGCTATAACGTTGGCTGCATTGACATATTCCTCTCCTGATCCCGCGTTCGATCAATAGTAACTGATCATAATCAGTCAAGAGGTCAAGATGTATACCAGTATACTTGAGCTTGGCATCCCATGCCAGGCCAGGAGCCGTGAAGTACCAAGCAGGATCTAAAGAATATGCTCCCATACAAACATCTCTGAAATTTCCAAATATGTCACATAGGAGCATAACGTCTACTTTAAGGTAGAGCTCACTGTACTCGCCTAGTGTTCTAACTTCAAATGCATTCCAGACTGACTGGGCATGATGGTAGTCTTCATCTGAGATGTCGCATTCATTGAGGGTACTATAGAATGCCTCATTAGGTGGTAAAACGGTTTCCTTTAGTTTCTCAAATGAATCTGTATAATCGTAGGGATACACTCCTTTACGTATAACTAAATCCATCTTGTCCGCAGGGAAGAATTTAACCGTGTCGACGAACTTATGTCGTGGCAGGTTTTTCGATAATTTATCTAAGCTGGATGCCATGAACCTAAAGGTATCCACGAATCTAACCGTTAGCGGCCCCACCTGCTTACTAAAAGAAATATATTTTTCCTCACTGTTGGGTATGACGTTAATACGATACGACTTTTATCATAGCCCAACTCTCGAACTATCAAATGAGAGTCGTAACCACTCAGATTGTGGCGAAAGACGGGGAGAAATCGAGGAGTACGGTAAAGAATATTAGATTGTGAATGAGCTGCTCCACGATAAATACCAGTGATGTGGTCATGGTCCTCCACTTTTCTGTCGGAGTAAACGAAAGGTTTGGAGCAAAGGTAGCAATGCTGAGATTTTGAAAATTCTGCTAGTTGAGATGGTGTAAGGGACAGCATAGGTTGTTTCGTCGAGTACACCTTTGAAACTTTTTCAGCTACAGACTTTATATGTTTCATGAACTCTTTTGCTGCATCCTCGCCTGTATAAATGTAGGGCTCCATAGGGAAGTCGGCGGATAGACAGTGACGAGGAATGTCTTCTACAACCTTAATATAGGTGCGGAAGCTCATAGGGAGGTGGCGTTGGTAGGCAGTTGTATTCGAATGTATGGGATGGTTTTTGTCTATTTTCTTTAACACACATTCAAAATCTGCATAGATGACGAAAGGAATTCTCAGCTGATTCTGTATTCTAGTAAATGATATCGTTTGTGGTCTCCCGTCTTCACTAGGTTCAGGCAATAGGATTCGCGTTGGTCTATTCTCTCCGCAGTATTCCATGTGTTCTTTTATCCACTCGGCAGTACCTTCACGATTTGATGAAAAATGTTGGAAACATCTCTTACAAACTTGTACCTTCCTTTTATGTTTAGTAATTTGAGAGAATACGAGTCTATTGAAATATTTTATATATGCGTAGTGGCTACGACCATCATCAGTTGTCAATAAAAGTAGGTCTCAATGATCTTCCTTCTCCTGCCTAACGACTTTTAGGGGATAAACTTCCTCCTTCTCTCCAAGACCAAAGACATTAATACTTATATTATTACGTTGTTCGAATTTTTTCACTTCGTGGAGAGGAGTGGGGAAGTATTTGCAACTAAAGTCGTAGCCATGGACAAGATTTTTATATTTGCTTTGGCGGTCTGGGTGTATTTCCACGAGGGGGGATAGTACGGAATACATTAAGCATCGTTCATCGTTGTTATTTACATTAATTATGGCTTTCCTATTTCCTATAAGTGGGGGTAAAGGGATAAAACTAGAACCTCCTATCGGCTTAAACCGGTTAATACGTAGTAGGACGCCGTCAATGTTTTTAAGAGTCCAACCGCTTCCCTTCAAAGAAGATTCCTCCATCTCAGTTTTTATCTTGTTGTTGCTGGAGTTCAAACTATCCAAAATGGGAGCATCTTCATATAATATTACGTTCTTTGTTTTAAATCCTCTGTCACAAGTTACACCCACAATATTTTCGAAAGTCGCCTCCAGGACCAAATTGTATTTTACAGGGGAAATAGTTTGTTCCGTATAATCTTTAAGCAAGCTATGTATCGTCTCCGTCTGGGAATTCAGAAATTCCATTGCATCTGTACTTTCAGTGGATGGAAAAAAGAACGTTTTGAGAGCGACGGATATGGGCAATGAGCGTCTTTTTTGATATAAACTTTTCACCGCAATTTAAGCATTTACGCTGTTGCTCACGTGCCCACATTTGGCTAAATGCCTACCACTAACGTCACGTTCTCGACTGAATACTTTTCCACAAAATTCGCATTCCATGATTAAAAAAATATATTTTTAAACTCACGAAATAATTAATTGAATATACTAAGAAGTATGAAAAAAAAAATGAAAAGATTAAAATCAAATAACCTTCGAAGATATTAAAACAAAGAAAAGAAAAATTTGTAAATTACTTGTAAGAGAACAAAAAAAATCCACCGCTAATATAAATAATTTGAATCTACTCTAGAAAAAAAAATGCGAAATAAATATAATAAAGTGAAAAAAAAAATAACAATAGAAAGCAAAATAATTTAACTTCACAAAAATAGAAGAAACGATTTTTTACAAAAGCCGTTAAGGAGACTAGTCGATGTTCACTCTAGTGCAGCACTTAACAGAATGAGGAAGAGTGAGATCGCGCTCTCCTTATATAGTCTCAGAGAGGCCAAAAAAGAAAATGGCGGATAAGCAAAACAAAATGGTGGACAAGTTCCTAATACTAGGTAGGGGGGGGGGATAAGCGAGATAAACGTATATGTTGAGATAACAATATTCTATAGGTACCTGACCTTAGGAAGGGGGGGAGGGTTAAAATACTGCAGGTCATTCAAATTAGGTGGTCAAGTTATAGTAGAACGCAACAAGGGGTCACGTGACTAAAATCTAAAGTATAGTAAGGAATGGTGTACATGGTACTTACGGAGCAGACGGGCGCACAAAAAAGGGTCCCAGAATCCTCAAAATCATACTACTAACTTCTATAAAGAAGCCTAGAAAAGGGACGAATTTCCGAAGATATGGCAACACTCCGAAGTAATCCCAATTCTAATGGCCGGAAAGAATAAACGACCGTCCACAACCGGCATTGTGGTGAGATAGCTGTTCGTTTTCTTCGGCTGAAATGTAGGCATTTCGTTTTCTCTGTAGAAAATCCGAGACCTGAGGATCGGGAACAATCACTTAGACGATTTAATGCTGCTTGTAGTGTTCTTTTCAAATCATCTGTGTCATTTGAACGGCATACAATGGCCAGGTAGTCGACGTATAACAACACTCTTATAAATTTAGGCATATTCTTACCTACCTTATCATTCAATCGTTTATTGACCATACGTTCAATAACTTTACAAAGGCAGCTGGTCAAGAATATTGGGCGGTAGTGACAGGGCTGTCGTTTATCCTATCCGGCCTTTAGAATTGGGATTACTTCGGAGTGTTGCCATATCTTCGGAAATTCGTCCCTTTTCTAGGCTTCGTTATAGAAGTTCAATAACCAAATCAAACTATCATGAGGGAGATGCTGGATCATGGCATTATGAATATCATCAGGACCTGATGATGATCCTTAAAGGTGCTTCAAGGTGGATTGAAGTTCTCACATGGAGAACGGGCGGTTGTAGTCTTTTATAAATACTTCGGAGTCATCGCTGATAGTTTCTCTTTCGATATGTACCGGTTACGGATGATTGGAGGGTGTATTGAATATTTGTTAGTATATTAGTATCAGCAAAAGTTTTAGAAATTATTTCAGGGTCGTCTGATAGTTTACCATCGCATATTATTGTGTAGCGCGTAGCGGAGTAGTTTTTATAGATTTTTTTAATCTTTTTCCTTACTATGCTAGTAGGAGTGAAAGAGTTAATGGACTCGACATATTTCTTCCATGATTCGGATTTCCTATTTTTTATAGTAATTCGGCATAAGACTCGTTGTCTTTTATATTGGATTAAGCTGGCCTGGTTTGGATTTCTTCGGAACATTTTTAGGGCTCTTCGACGGTTTTTTATAACAATCTTACACTCTTCTTCATACCACGGCACGGAAGGTCTCCAAAAGTACCATTTGTTTTTGGTATGGTCTAGTTTGCTGTTTTTAGTATTGTTTTTAAGAAAAGTTAGCAACCTTTTTCAATGCTTATTTCAGATGGGTGCGTTTCGGGTGGTTTAGCGAGAAAGGATAAGAGTAGCCAGTCCGCTTTATCGATAATCTATCGAGGCTTACGGTTTGTATTTTGATTCAAATTTTCGAATTTTAGGCGTATAGGGAAGTGGTCACTACCATTAGGCTCGGAAAGTACTGTCCAGTCAATTAAGCTAAATAACGAAGAACTGCTCATGGATAGGTCTAGAGACCAATAACTGCCATACGTGAAACTCAAAAAAGTGCTTTCCCCCGTATTCAGGAGTAACATATCTGCTAGTTCTAAAAATTTTTCTATAGTTTTACCCCTCTTATTTAACTGGGTTGAACCCCACATTGGGCTGTGCCCGTTCAGATCTCCTACCAAGAGTACAGGCTGTGGAAGTTGATTGTAGATATGGAGTAAGTCTTGCGTTTATATTTGTGGATCGTGTGGCATGGGCGGATCCGGCCGATCGTAAAGGGGGGGGGGGCTGCAGTCCAAAAGGGGGGGGGGGGCTGCAGCCCCACAGACCTTCATTTGGATCTGCTAATCAGCTTTTTTACCTTTATCTTCCTTTCCCAAACTAAAATTCTACTTGTTCTGCACATTATTTGTTTTTTAAATTGCTCCCTTACATTAAGGAAAGTCAAATTCTATCTTTAAATGACGAAAAATTTTCCAAAGGGAGGGGCTGGAGCCCCCACAGCCCCCCCCCTGGATCCTCCAATGTCGTGTGGTAAATATATATTGCCGATTGTGAAGGTGATTCCGAGATGTATAGTTATTGCTATACCTTCGAGTGGCGATTCTATGTTTAATTCATGAGAGCAGGGTTTGAAATTAACTCTTATTTTCTCGGAAAAGAATAAAAGTCAAATACGAACTTTTATAATTGTAATAAATAAATAAAAATCACATCATGACTTTTATATTTCGGTCCAGAAAATAAAAGTCCTGATATGATCTTTATCACAATGATACCTAATATAAGAGTCAAAGCTTGATTTTAATTATTTAAGAATTGCGCTCAGGTATAGATTTATTTCAACTTACGCGATATAAACGATATTGGGGTCCGCTCGTAGATTATTTGAGGTACTGAATTTGAAAATATTATTGATTTTTAGATTACGCACTCAGGTATCGATTTATTTTAACTTAAACGAGGAAAACGTTATTGCGGTCATAAGTTGCATACACTTTGAATATTTTCATAAAATTAGTCCTTTGTAAATATTATCCTTAACTCTTTATTATTCACTAATTAATTTGTCTTGGCTATGTCTAATTTTCAATTTGCCATCTTTAATAAAAATGTTCACTCACGTCATTTAAATTATTATGTTGCATCGCCAATCTTTCAAATAACTGTAATAACAAAACTTTACCGTTTTTTTTCAAATTATAATTATATATCATGTTATTGTATCTTTAAATTTTAAAATATATACAGGTGTACAGATGTTCTTATTTAAATGAAACAAAATTATTAAGCTCCAAAAAAAAATGATATCATTTATTTTATTTCGCAATTAACATAATCTAGTGTTGAAATTGATATTAGTTACCAAATCAGCAACTTCAATAATCCAAGAGCCGACCCTAATATCGTTTATATCGCGCAAGTGGTAATAAATCGATACCTGAGTGCGTAATCATAAAATCAATATCATTTTCATAATTAACACCTTCCACATCCCAATAGCCGATCCTAATATCTTTTATATCCCTTCAGTATTATTAAATCGCTAACTGAGGGTGTCAGAAAAGCTATTATATTTCTTACATACTTATTCAACTGTATCCTTCCTACAACCCACTTTCCTTTGCTCTGGAAACATTCCATAATCATCCTCTTCCCTAAGCCTGGCAAACCTATCAATAACACCTCGTCTTACAAACCAATAAGCCTACTCCCGATCCTTTCAAAAATTTTTGAGAAAATCCTTCTTAAAAGAATCCTACCCATCCTAGATTCCCAGAAAATCCCCTCACATTAGTTTGGATTCCGTTCTGGCCATTCCACAGTTCAACAATCTTCCTTTCGTCGATCATATATCCTTTGCACTTGAAAGCAAACAATATTGCACTGGTGCCTTTCTGAACGTAGCGCAAGCTTTTGACCGGGTTTGGCACGATGGTTTGCTTTTCAAGCTCAAAAGCTATCTGCCCCAAACCCTATACCTAGTCCTTCGATCCTATCTCTCAAATCGTCCCTTTCAAGTCCGCTGCGGTACAGAACTCTCCGATTACCACCCAATCCAGGCCGGTGTCCCTTAAGGCAGCGTCCTGGGTCCAGTTCTCTTCATCCACTATAGCGCCGATATCCCTACGAACCCCAACACCTTTCTTGCAACCTTTGCCGATGATACCGCCATCCTTTCATCCCCTCCGAATCCCGAAACAGCATCCCTGAACCTCCAAAGTCACCTCTCCTTGATTGAGCACTGTTGCAGCAACTGGCGCATCAAAATAAATGAAAACATATCACCTTCACCCTTCGACGCAGATCCTGTCCACCAATCCTTTTCAACTCAATACAGCTTCCTGTCTCAGACACAGCCCGGTACCTGGGATTCATTTTAGACAAAAGACTAACATGGAACCCACATACTAGACTTAAAAGACAAGAACTCAATCGAAGATTTGGACAATTATATAGACTACTAAACAAAACATCTCAACTTTCAACTGACAACGAATTATTAATTTACAAGACCATATTAAAACCCATCTGGACCTACGCCATCGAACTGTGGGGGACGGCAAAACCTTCGAACATCAGACGTATCCAGTCCTTCCAATCCAAAGTCCTTCGAACCATAGTCAATGCCCCATATTACGTTACAAACAAAACCTTACATCACGACCTCAACATTCCATTTGTCCTAGACATTATCCCATCCAAATTCTCCAAATTTCATCAGAACCTTTCCTTTCATCCTAATCCTTCAGCTCAATCCCTATCATGCCCCAACCATCCCTACAATCCTCCCAGGTGGTTGAAACGGCAGTGGCCAAGAGACCTCTTATAATTACTATTGGAGTCCTGGCAATGGCCAGCTTCTCCACTCAAGTCATGCCTGATTGCAGCTGAGTGCTCTCACCCAGTCTCCACTGGTTTATAATCACAGTGATGCGGCTGGGAGAGAAGCACTGGGATCCTCCAGAGTCTTGCTTTGCCTTCCATAAGTGGGCTGCAAAGCGTGAATCGGAGTTTCCCTGGCTGTGAATGTAGGTATATATTGTACTCGTATGTAGGTATGAATGTATGTTATTTAATTTAGATGTTTGTTATTTTATTTATTATTATTATTATTATTATTTTTGTTTTTTATTTTTTTTCTCTTTCTATTTCGAGATTTACATTTTATTTATTATTATTACTTTCTCTTTTTTTTTATGTACATTTGTATATAGTTATTGAATGAATGTTTCCATACAGCCCTAATATCAATGCCCTTGATTGTGGCAGAATGTATTAATTCTTTCAATAAAAAAAGAAAAAAAAAAAAAAAGAAAAAAAAGAAAAAAAAAACTGAGGGTGTAATCCAAAAATCGACATTATTTCCAAATTCAGTACCTTGATTAAGCTATGATCCGACCGCAATATCGTTTTTATCGTGTAAATTGTAATATATCGATACCTGAGTGCTTAACCCAAAAATATATATCATTTTCAAATTCAGCACTCCAATTAACCTAGAAATCGATCCCAATATTGTAAATATCGGATAAGTTTTAATCGATACCTGAGCGAGCCTGAGATTTTATATCGATATTTTTTTCATTATCAGCAGCCTTGATAAAATAGTAATCGATCTTAAGATCAATATAAGGTAATTTATTATACCCTATATGATTTACATAAAAACGGTTAACCCAATAATGAATAACAATATGGAGAATTCCGATAAAAAAGCTTATAAATTCAATCTTAAATAATTAAAATCAAGCTTTGACTCTTATATTAGATATCATTGTGATAAAGACCATATCAGGACTTTTATTTTCTGGCTCGAAATATAAAAGTCATGATGTGATTTTTATTTACTTATTAGAATTATAATAATCCGGATTTGACTTTTATTCTCTTTCCGAGAAGATAAGAGTTAATTTAAAACCCCGCATGAGAGTATATGGATTTATTAACGGCGATAAGCACTCCTCTAGATCAATGTTCATCGGAGCCTTCGCACGGTGTTTCGCTTATTAGTAGGTAGGTGGACAAAAGTAGTTTTCGTCATTTTTTCATCTCTTTCGACCATTTAAGTAATTGAATTATAAAATTATTATATTTAATTATAAAATTATTATATTTAATTATAAAATGATTATATTTAATTATAAAATTGAATGTAGTTATTATATATTTGTCATAAATTAAATATATTATATTAAATTATAAAAAAAAAATTTGTCATTTTTTCATTAACCCTTCGGCGGGCGCGCCTATTTTAGTTACATCAGCGGGCGCGCTGCGGCGTTTGAACCTTATCTTTGTTTTTTTATATATTTTATTAGAAAATAAGCAATAACTTACTTTTTTTTTGTTTACTCATTGCTTTAGTTTTATACTATTTCTAATGAATGAAAATCATAAGTTGTATAAAGAAAAGGAATGCAAAAAAAAAAAAAGTAAGTTATTGCTTATTTTCTAATAAAATATATAAAAAAACAAAGATAAGGTTCAAACGCCGCAGCGCATATAGTATATATAAAAATAATTCAAACAATAGTACACAACGTAAAACCCAAAGTACTTTCATTTTAATTTGTGAAGAAAGCGCAGAAAACGATAAAATAATTCAGCAGAGATTGTCTGAATCTGCAACACAATAGGGCGCGCCGCGGTGTTTGGACCGCACTTATAGACCTACTGCAAATAAGGCAATATAACTACTAAAGTACACCGGAAGACGGCGGGCACGACCATCTAATGCTGTCAGAACATATCAGTCTACAAATACCTAGAACCCTCAGCTCACTGATTCAATAAGTATTCCTAATATTTTGACAAATGTTCAGATTGGCGTCCAAATGCCGCAGCGCGCCCGCCGGAGGGTTAATTGCGATCAATTAAGTAATTTCATTATAAAATGAAATATTTTTATTAATTAAAAATCGAATTTAAAACGATTGCCTGGAAATTAAGAAGAAAAATAAAAACAAAATCCTATTTATGCAAAAATCTGTACTCTTTATTTTTTCCAATCCTCTTTACATGTATTTTTCTTTTTTTCTTCTTTTCTTTCTTTTTGAGGATAGATATTTTTTTTTTGTCACCTTAAATAAATATTTGATATTTTCACAGGTGTAGCATGATGGTCAGATATCTATTTTTATATGTGCATATCTGTACATGGATGTAACCCCAGAATAAAGTTATTTTTTTAGAGCTTACCTGTGCAAAGATAAATTTTATGGGATATTATGGCCGTATAGATACATAGATTATGGCTGAGGATGCCGCTTTACTGCTAAGAAATCCATTTACTGCTAAGAAATCTAGTAGGAAAAAAGGAAAATACATTTTATTAAATACTTGTAAGTAAAAGATTTTCTATCGTAATGGCAAGAAGAAGAATGGAAAGAAGTGACCTTCCTCCATGGACCATCCTCCATCCTAGTCTGCTTGTACGAATGCGCTGTAGGCTTAGAGTCCATGTAATAGGTTAATGCTTCATTTCCACGTAATTATTTAGCATTCCCCAACGGAATAAGTGATGTTTTACACAATTTTCCGGGGATAATAGTGGTTCCTTGAAATGTGGAAGTTGGCGTTGAGCCTAAAAATGCTGCTTTCCCGCAGAAACCCATTTATGAGAAATTTTGGAGGCATAGCTAGGACCTCATCCTCTGTCCTCAGTGTGGTTTTTAAAATTATGTTTGGACGAAAGAAACTTTAAGAGAAAAGAGATTTTTCTCCCATAGAGTGGTTCAACGATTATTAAAAAAATATCCATTTTGGAAAGAAAGTACTGAAAAAAAGAATGTTGTACTCGAGTGTGAAGGCTTTAATACATATTATTATAAAGTTGCTAGGGCTTTTATATGTTATACAGAAAAATCAGCCCGGGTACAAATGGGTACAAACCATTAACATCATTTGGAAGTTTCAATACGATGAAAAAATCCTGCAATCAACGCAAAAACATTTTTTATTGTTGTTTGATTAGCAGATAAATTTACTGAATTAGAGTAAATTAGCACTCACTAACCAACTAACTCTGTTGGCGCTATGGTCCCTGTAGGACCTAGGCCCCCTCGACAATCTTCCTCCATTCGGCTCGATCCTCTGCCGCGCTCCTCCATTCCAGCACTCCCATCAGTCGAAGATCTGCCTCCACATCTTCCTGCCATCGCAGTCTAGGTCTGCCTCTTTCTCTTTTACCATCCGAGCGTCCTTCCATTATTTGCTTTGTGGTTCTTCCTTGACCCATCCGTTTTAAGTGCCCCAACCATCTATTCTACCTTTTTTTATACAGAAAACTAGGTCTGGATCCTCGTACAGGCCCTTAAGTTCCCTATTTGTTTTATTCGAAACCCATTTGTTTTGCAGCTTCTTCGCATTTTTCGAAGATTCCTGCTGTAATGACCATATCATCGGCAAACGCGAGGAGCTGAATTTTTTCATCATAAATGCACCCTTTCCTCCTACCTTGCACTGACCTGATAACTGTTTCCAGTGCTAGATTGAACAGTACTGGTGATAGGGGGGTCTCCTTGCCTTACACCTTTTTGTATCGAAAAGCCAGCGGTGAGCTCTCTCTGGACCTTCACCACGTCTCTGCTGTTCTTTAAGGTCATTTCGATTAATCTTATAATTTTTGTGTGGCAACGTAGGTTCCTGAGATTCTCATACAGCTTGCTTCGGTCTATAGTGTCGTATGCAGGCTTTTATTCCACTCATGGCACTTTTCGAGCATGTTCCGGATAGTGAGGATTTAATCAATAGTGGACCTTCCCAGACGGAACCCACACTGGTAATCATCACTCTTTTAAGTAATAAAATGGCGAAAACTTTATAGATTGCATTTAGCAGTGATATGCCTCTATAGTTTTGGCAGTCCGTTTTATCACCCTTCTTGTGTATGGGTACAATTACAGCTGTAGACCATTCGTCTGGCATTTGCTCCTTATCCCATATTTCCATTATGAGATTGTATATTTCTCGGCACAATCTATTTCCACCGTATTTGATCATTTCAGCGGGGATTCCGTCTATTCCTGGCGATTTGTTCCTTTTTATCTTGCGTATGACATCCTCTACCGCTTCTGGATCAGGGGGTTCTATGTCTGTATCCACCTCCAAAGTACCGAACTCATTTTCCATTGGCCTTCGTTCAGGTTTTTCTTGGCCCGGATTTAGCAGTTCGCTAAAAAAGCTTCTCCATCTCTCTTTCACATCCTCTTTGCATCCCAGGAGCTCACCATCTTTATCCTTGCATAGACTTATTCTAGGTTGAAATCCTTTCCTCAATACTTTCAGCCTGTTAATCCTCTACTGTTTTTGGCCTGAAAATCATCGATCATAGACATTAGGTCTTCTTCATCCTTCTTCCTCTTTTTCTCTCTAAATAACCTTTTGGTGGCTTCTCTACTTTTTCTGTAGTTTTCAACCGTTAGTCTTGTTCTTCTCTGGACCATGTTAACATATGCCTTTTTCTTCTCTTCCGCAGACTTTTGGCATTCTTGATCAAAGCAGTGTTTGCTTCTTCCATTCCATGTACCTGCCTGTATTGTCTTCTCCGCTGCCTGAATCACTGCTATTTTAATTTTTTCCCCATTTGTTCTGAATAACTTCTACCCCTGATGTGTTATTTTCGACTTATTCTTCCACTTTTTCTGCGTATTTCTTTTGGATTTCGAGGTTTTTTAAGGCATAATTGTTATAGTATTTGCTGTTTTTCATGTTTATTTCCGCCTTTCCGATTGCCATTCTCTGTCTATACCTTATACGCACTAAGAATTGGTCACTTGTAGTAAGACGGATGCCCCTCTGTAACTCCTTACATCTTCGATGTCACTTTGGTGTCTGCTATCAATCAATACATGGTCTATTTGATTCTTAGCCTTACCATCTGGTGATATCCATGTTTGCAAGTGAATTTGTTTGTGCTGAAATGTAGTGCTAGCTATTTTCATGTTTTGGGCTGTTGCAAAATCCACTATTCTAAAGCCATTATCATTTGTGGTATTGTGGTACCTATATTTTCCTGCACATCTTCCCAAGTCCTCCTTTCCAATTTTGCCGTTGAAATCTCCAAGGATTATTTTTACGTCATGTTTGGGGATTTTATCGTAGGTCCTTTCTAGCTCTTCATAAAATTCTTCCTCTTCCGTTTTTTCTTCAGTCGGTGCATGTACACTAACTAGGGAAGTGTTAAAGAATCTTCCTTTGAGTCTAATGGCACATATCCTCTCATTTATCGTCTTGTAATCTATTATTGCATGTTTCAATTGCCTCCTGACCATAAAGCCAGTTCCAAATATATTCTTGGCATGCCCACTATTAATCAGAATGTATTTATTTAATTCAATGATAGTCGGTTCCTTCCGGCATCTAATCTCCTGTAGCGCCACCACATCCAACCCATATTCCTCCAGGCAATCCTCCAGTGCACGGCATTTTCCTACTTCGAGCAGTCCACGCACGTTCCACGTTCCAATCATTGTCAATTGTTTAGTCCTTTTCATGCCGGGTCTTTTACCATTGATCAGTCCTGTTCCGAGGCCTTGTTGAGGTTTCTTAGCAATATTATTTACACAGGTTGGGTCGCTGGCCCAACTCTGTACTCCTTTTACGAAAGGAAGGAGTACCCCAGGATTATTCTACCCTGCTCCTTGACAGGGTAGCACTCACTAGTCCAAGTAATATTAATCCTTAACAATCAATCTATAAAAATTTAGGAACACTGTAATTTTTATGATTGAAGTGATGCCTGAAATTCAACTGATTTATTCTATTACACTACGATTTTACACCTTTGGACCCTATTACTAACGTGGTGGAGAGTGTGAGACATAAACAAATATTAGAATGCAACGTTTTGATGTATTGTTTACATTATTATAATACCAATTTTTAGAATTTCAATCATGACTTTTGTCCACCTATCTTATACTAATCGAAACACAGTCCGTCGGTCCTGTAATTATTAAAATCTTTTAGATAAATATTGTCTTTAGCTTTAAGATGGGTTTCCTGTAAGCAGATACATAATGGATTCTCCTCTTGCAACAATACTTTTAAATCATTAAGGTGTATTTTCAATCCGTTGCAGTTCCATTGTCATTTTGAATAGAATGGTGAGAGATTAGAAGAATTGAGAGGTACCGATATAGTATATTGCAATTTAGACGAGATAGAGATTGTGAAGGCATACAATTTAGACTTCACGGCAATTGAATGAAAATAAAATTACAAGAAAATTATCAAGACACATACTAATAAATCTGGTAGTACTCAGACATAAGAAAACTAATGTAGACTGTAATTGAATTTCGTGAATACACATGAGAATATATAAAGCAATATAAGTAAAAATGTAATTATAAAGTACAAACATGGTAGACTTACGGAATTTATCTCCACCTTTCACTGCATCCTGTATAAGATTCTGGTCTGAAAGGAGAACCAGGAATAGGAAATATAAGGATTTTGGTAGACCAGAGTTACCTGCATTTAGAAACAGTCTTAACTTCGAAACCAGCGTACGAAGATATCCTTTATCAATGAAAGGAGCCTTTAGAGACGTGTTGACTGCACAAAGGTTCGAAACCATCCCTTACCAATAAAAGGATAATTCAAATACATGTAACGGCACTGCAAATGGCGCTATCAGCACAACGATCTGAAGCAAGTGTTACACACGACATTCAGAAGCCAAGTGCTGTGTACGCATCCGGCGTAATCTTACCCCCACCACCAAGGCCTCCTATATTACACTGCGACTTCAATAATAATTGATTAAATACCGCACACTCCCCAGCTTGAACGGTCCCATTCAACATCACAATAAATTCAGACTCACTCTATGCACATTACATAAAATAAATAAAGATTTGCTTTAAATGATACTACATACTGCCTTTGATAAGGATAAAATAATCAACAAAACTAAATAAAACACAGAGAACATATTTACACAAGAATATATACACTAATATCAATTACATACAATTTTAGATTATTGTGTAGACTGCAATGGCAGTCTGAACAGCTTGATCGCTGGTCGCTCTGTTGAGGTCCTGACGACAGCACTTCTGACCACTCCGTCGGCACCCGACAACACCTTGGTGATGCGACCCAAAGGCCAGCAGTAAGGAGGAGCATTGGGCTCATCCACCACCACCAAATCCCCTAACACCAAATTAGGAGACTGGGAGGTCCATTTGGACCGGACATGAAGAGTGGAAAAATATTCCAACCGCCATCTCTTCCAGAACCGTTGCTGGAGAGCCTCCACTAATTGATATTGTCTGAGAGTCCCACCCTTTAACAACAAAATATCATTAGCAGGTGGAGCTCTGATTGGTCGTCCAATCAAAAAATGTCCCGGAGTAAGGGCTTCAAGATCGCTCGGAGAGCTTCGCAACGGAGTCAAGGGCCTGGAAGTTAAAATCCCCTCGATTCTCACAGTGAGAGAGCTAAACTGATGACCTGATCTCCCATGACTCGCTTTAAATGGTACTTAGTAGATTTTACCGCCCTCTCCCAAAGGCCGTTCATGTGAGCGGCAGTAGGGCACGAAAATTCAAATTGTATGTCATTTTGAAGGGCAAAACCCTTTACCAACTTTGATTCCTCGGAAGTATGGAGGAAGCTATCAAGTTCCTTTTTTAATGCAGTCCTAGAACCAACAAAATTCAAGCCACAGGCGGAATACAAAAGTTTGGGTATGCCCCTTCGAGCAATAAATCTCTTGAGGCAATCAATAAACCCCTTGGCAGACAAATCCAATGCGACTTCAATATGAATTGCCTTAACGCACATACAAATAAATAAACAAATGTATACCTTTAAGGAAGGAGCCTTACGAAGGTTAGAAGTCTTTACAATAAACGGACACCAGAAATCCATTCCAGTATGGAAGAATGTGGGAGCAGGATTGACCCTACATGAAGGAAGATCGCCGATTAAAGGAGCGGTACTCCTTGGTTTCGCTCTGAAGCAAGTGACACATTTGTTGATAACTTGGCGAACAACTTGTCTCGCCGAGAGAATCCAATACCTTAAGGTAAGCTGGTACTGAACTTGAGCAGGTCCAGCGTGCTCCAGCCAAATATAATAATGTGAAATTAATAAATTTATTAAATGATGCCGTTTGGGCAAAATAATCAAATTAGATTCAGGTATACCTATGGCCCTTTGCAACCTCCCCCTGGCACGTAGCAAGCCAAAATCATCCACGTAGGGACACAAGCGTTGCACCCTTCTAGAGGGCAAGGCGCCCTTATTAACCCTTTGAATGTCCTCATTCAAAGAGGAGTCAGACTGAATATGTTTTAATAAATATTTTATTGCCTCTTCCCTCAAACAGTGAGGGATAGGGAGAGGCCTACATTTAGCACGATATTGAATTTTAAGGATGGTGGTTATAATCATGACTACCTTAGAACATGAAGAAATCCGTTCAAAGATGCCTCCCACCCCCTCGACAGAGATTAGCGAAATCGCCAGCTTGAGTTCCAACTCATCATCTGAATGTTGGCGATGACATTGAGTTTAAGGCCAAAAACTAATATCCCTTTTCAAGAATTCGGGTCCTTCCCACCAAAGCCTCTTTAAACCCAATTCAGCAGCAAGAACTCCCCTAGAGGCGAGGTCTGCAGGATTAAGGTTCCCTGAAACATGATTCCACTGATCTATGGAGGTCTTCTCTACAATTTCCGACACTCTATTAGCGCAAAATGTTTTAAGCAAATGGAGGAGGAGTTCTAATCCAATCCAAGACTATAGTATTATCGGTCCATAAAAATACCGATTGAATGATCACATCTGTCGCAATCATGGTTACATAGTGGTTGGTTAATTTAGCTAGCAAGTGAGCACCCATTAACTCAGGATGAGGAATAGTCACCGGTTTTATCAGAGCTACCTTGGTTTTACTTGTAAGTAATCTAACATGTATGTCTTTGCTGCCTGACCATAAGTAAAGGACCGCAGCGTATCCCAACTCAGAAGCGTCACAGAACCCATGTAATTGTAGGTTTGTAAAATCAACACACAATGGTCGAGAAATAGTGATCCTTTCTAATTTCTTGAACAAGGAGTACAAGGATACCCAATATGACTTTCATATCATCATTCAGGGGGGAGTCCCAGTCAATTCGCAACTTCCACAAATCTTGGAGGAACCTTTTGGCTCTAAAGATTACCGGGGATATAAACCCACATGGGTCAAACAATTTAGCTGTACAAGACAGAACAGCTCTTTTAGTGGACACACCAGTAGTATCACTCAGCATTTCCGAAATCGGATACGATAAAACATCCATAGTTGGGTCCCAATTAAGACCTAGCATGTTTATAGAACCTTGCAAAATGACATCTTCCTCAGGAAGATCGGAAATCAATTCTCTATAATTTGCCGCCCACTTCTTTAATGAAAAACCCGCAGATTTCAATAATTCAATTAGTTGATCTCGAAGCTGAACAGCTTCCCTTAGATTGGATGCCCCACCATGGAAGTCATCCACAAAAGAATTTTTTAATATTAACTGGCTTGCAAGAGGATATCGCTCTTTCTCTAAAGACGCCAGTTCCCGTAGGGTACGCAGGGCGTCCCATGGGGCAGACCCGGTACCATAGGTAACCGTGGTAAGTGCGTAAATTTTAACGGGCTGATTCACGTCCTCTCGCCATAATATGCACTGATATGGATAATCATGAGGATGAACTAAGATTTGTTCGATATCACACACATATGAAAATGATCTGAACATTGTTATTACATCTGGTAACAACGTATTTAGAGGAGTGCCGATATGAAGAATATCGTTTAAAGAATATCCCGTGGATGTTTTTGCACTGGCGTCAAACACCACTCTGAGTTTTGATTTATCCCCATGGCTCTTAAAAATGCCATGATGGGGTATTATATATTTCGGAGGGCAATGGTAATGAATCATATGTCCCTTGCTCTCATAGTCTTCCATAAATTGGACATAAAGCCACTTGAACTGAGGATCCCGTTCAAACTTGCGCTCTTAGGCGCTAAACCTGGTCATGGCATTGCGATATAAATCGCCTAACTGCATTGAAGGATCATCAAGCGGCAATCTCACCTGAAACCGTCCAGAGCTTAACCTTACGGTAGTAGCCTTAAAGAACTCTTCGCAGTATATTTCATCAGGGGATAGTTTGGTGCATTGGGGAGGTTCCTCTAGGGCCCAAAACCTTTGAACAACAGAACTTAAAATATCATCTGCATCCATAGCAACTAGAGAGCTGCAGAAATTTACATCAACCTCACCTTGAAGACAGTGATTAGCAGCAGTGGGAGTATTTCCCATTAATACAAATCCAAATAAAGTGGAGGCAGCAACTGGATAGCCATCCCCTAAGGATTGGATAGCTCCTGTGAGCACACATGCTGTGAGATTGGCTCCTAGCAAGCAATCGATGGGAGCGGAAGCATCAAAGGTAGGGTCAGCCAGAAGCAAGCTCTTAGCCTTATTTTTAATTTCCGGAGCCAAGGGAACCCGAGGTGAATCACTCGTAATTTTTGGCAAGATATTGAACAAATGGTTTGAAACTACCACATCCCCAGTTAGGGTAGCAACAGCAACAGAAGTGGTTGCTACTTGGCCAATGCCTATTATGATTTTCCGTTTAGGCAATCGCCTACAATTAAGTACCTGAGCGCAATGCTCAGTCATGAATGACACATGGGAGGTGGTATCTAAGAGCGCACGTACAACAATATATGGGACTAACTTGTAGTCTTACTAAGCAAGTGGCCATTAAAACAGTTGAAGCCCTCCCACCGTGAGAATCAACAGGCTGGGAAGACAGGCATAACGAAGAAGGTGGATTTGCAAGATGGGATATCCCCTTCGTAGTTGACTCATTTCCTTGGTTAGACTGAACCTTGGGTAAGGTGGAAGAGAGACTAGGCGAATCCTCGGCCCTAAAATGCAATAGAGTATGATGACCCTTAGAATTACATTTACTACAAGCTGCCTTATTTAGACAAGTGCCCTTGTGACCAATCTGCAGGCATGATATGCATAATTTTTTAGTTTTGGCAATTAAGTATCTCTCTCGGGGAGAATTTCTGAGAAAGCTTTTGCACTGTGAAATGTGGTGATCAGTTGAATCACATGCGCTGCAATCCGCTACAGCGACGGCTAACGAGCTTAGTTCTCGTCACTTCTTAAAGGTTTGATCAGGAGAAAAACGACCCTTAGGTTTGCCCCGTGCAACAGCAGGAGCTTTATTGTGGTTAGAATCCATATAAGATGATTCAAGAGATACATTTTCTAAATTGGAGACATGACGATCCAGGAACGAAATTAATATATCTGGAGTAGGAAATTCAGTCTCCGAATAACTATTCTCAAATCGAGTTCTCAAATTGGCAGAAAATCTAGACAGTAAAAACTGTGAAAAGATCGTCATATAAACATTAGCCTTGGGTTCAATATTTTCCAGAGACTTCATGTGGGCATTAAAAGAATCTAAAAAGGCTCTAATAGACCTTACATCATCAGAAATGTTAGGTAAATTGAGAACACTGCTAGCATGAAATGCAGCAGCTCTGCGAGGCTTAGAATATCTGCCCTTCAATAATCTAAGTGCTTCTACATAATTATCCTCCTTAAACTGAAGATGAGATACCACTTGCAATGCAGATCCCTTTAGTTGACTCAACAGAAATTCAAACTTCTGTAGAGTTGTGAAAGAGGAACTATCATTAACGAGGCTATTAAATCGAGTCCAGAAATTATCAAATTCACAATAATTCCCATCAAAGGTGGGCAATTTCAACTTAGGCATACTAGTGGTATTAGACGCAAACATCACACATGACCCATTTAAAGGAGTTGAAGACTCCGAGGGATTTGGAGGTGGTGGAACCCCCCTCAATAAAACATCACATTTAGCTTTACACCTTGAGTAGAAGGATTGGATCTCACCTAAACCTGAATACACCATATCCTCAGTTAAGTCCTCTGGATATTCTGGGGCCTCAAGATAAGGTTTCAGGAGCTTCAATGCAGCATCATAATCATAGTCCAGTGTTTGTGAGAGTTCCGCAATAACAATCCTTCCCTCTGATGTTCGGTCATCAACCTGGGACAGGCCGTCAAAGGTTGTCTGCAATGATCTCTTAGAAGTTCTAATGACACGATCAAAACTCGATGGCTTCAAAGTCATATTGAGGAATATAGAAAAAAAAACAATTTCAAAATAAAATACAATCAAGAGATAGATTAAAAGGTAAAATCTAATATATACAACAAAGGGTATTAGGCAGTTATTAAACTTCGTTAATAATGAATAATTAACAATATTATAATGTATAACACTATGAAAACTCATTAACTTAAACCTATAAGCAATTAGTGAAAAAGATACATATGAAATGTAAACAAAGGTAACTAAGGAAGGTTATATTACCCACAGTGCACTGTTCATGGATTACGTCACTCACCGTCACCATGGAAACTGACCAATAGGGGACTCAACACTTCCGGAAGTTATGTTGAAACCAAACGTCCAACAGACAAGTCACAACAGGATTATAAGCATATGGTTATTACAAGAATACATAAGAAAATTACATAGATATACAATATTACAAAAGAATGATCTGTACAAAGAAACGATATTGGGGTCCGCTCGTAGATTATTTGAGGTACTGAATTTGAAAATATTATTGATTTTCGGATTACGCACTCAGGTATCGATTTATTTCAACTTATCCGATATTTACAATATCGGGATCGATTTCTAGGTTAATTGGGGTGCTGATTATGAAAATGATATAATTCCTCTAATATTTTCATTTTCTTGTTAATTTTATTTTTTGGATTCATTTATAGGCCTAATTTTATTTTTTCTCCATTATCCCCATTTATTTTTCTTCTTCTAGGTATATTTATTTTTTCTTTATTTTAATTCCAATAGTACAAAACTATTAGGAATAGCCCAAAAATGAAGGAACCCCCGCATCTATCTTCACCCAAATTTAAGCGTAAACGCTACAATAACCAACAATATAATAGTAATAATAATGTAAGTTATTTTAACGAAGGAATAAGCAGTGAAACTAATTTAAATCAGTTTCTAATTATAGAGAGAACAGATGAAGAGAACTTTAATAAAGTATCCCCCTTCATAATAGCCAAAACTATTATCAACACGTGCGAAGAACCAAAAAACATAAAAAAATTAAAAAACGGTACCCTCCTAATAGAAACCCATAATAAAGGGCAATCCGATAAAATACTCAAACTAACAAACTTTGGACCTAATATAAAAGTAAAAGTAAGCTCTCATACCAAATTGAATCTTAGTAAAGGTATAATTTTCTGTCCCGATCTAGACAATGTAAATGAAAATGAAATTTTGCTAGAACTGAAAGACCAAACTGTGGTAGAGGTTAAAGAATCATTTCTAAAAAGTCAGGGTAGGAAAGGAAAACACATATGTATATACTTACATTTTCTTTACCAACCTTACCTGAAAATATATTAGTACGCTTTTATAAACTAAAATTAAGAATGTGTATCCCTAACCCCATAAGATGTATGTCTTGCCTTCGTTTTGGTCACCTGACCGTTAGATGCAATAAAGAGCCCATCTGTGCCATTTGTGCGAAACCAAAACATGAAGGAAAACCCTGCGATACCTTCGTTCCCTGCTGTGTGAACTTTACTCTTAAACACTCTAGTTTAGACAGTAGTTGCCCGAAATTAATAGAAGAACAAAAAAGGTTTGCAATATCAAAATAAAATTCCGTATAACGTAACTAAAAAAATGTACAAAGAAACTCATAATCTAGTTAATAATGGAACGTATGCTAACATAGTTAGGAATAATAGGAAAGGTGTAGAGATAGCATGTCAAACCGACTTTATTGAAAGTGATAAGCAGACTGTAATTAATGACACAAGCAACCTTCCTGGCCAAACCGAGGCTGGCCGTCATCACCTCTCCCCACCTCCCCCCGCCACCAACTTAGTCCCCCCACCCCTCCCCCTCAATCCCGTGCCCAGTAGTGATGGGCAAAACTGTTAATTGTGAAAAACAGTTGATAACTGTTTCTGCTACTTTCATTAAACAGTTTAAAAAAAAACAGATACAACTGTTTAAAATAATACTATATGGGAAAAAAGAAAAAACTAGTCCCACTTCGCATTCCAGCATTCTTTTAAATTACGTTTTAATTATTGAAATATCTAACAAGTTCGAATGACAATTCCTCACAAACACATTTAATATAAAATTAAGCTTTATGTAAAATAATTAAACAGCACTAAAAATAAATAATAAATCAAAACTTGTCAAAGGCATTGCATTGTTTAATAAAATAATAGGCATTGTTTATAAAATTATGGTTTAATTGAATAAATAATCTGGAGAAAAATAATTTAATAATTAAAAAAATTAAGAGCCACATAACTCAGAGTAGCAGATTTGCGAATGAATTAAACAGATACAGCACGGGCTCAAGCTGTTTAATAAAGCAAGCAGAATTAGCAGGTTAACAGGCTGTTGCGAGAATTAGCAGGTTAGCAGGCTGTTTCATTAAACAACCTGTTAACCGAAACTTGGGACGTACGATACCAACAAAGTATTGATACCAATACTCATTTAAGTACTTTCATCAAATATTCGATACCACCAAGGTATCGAAAGGAAAGTATCGATACTTATGAGTATTCATATAGAGTACTAACAATATTATAAATAAAAATATAGTTAGCACTAGCTACGTTATACCATTAATTAAATTTCATGTTTTTATAAGTTATTATTAATTATAAGATTGGTTTTATGGCCCTTAATGTCAAATAAAATTGTATTAACTTACTACATATTTTTATAAATACTCGGGGATGATTGGTAGTCAGGAATTTTAGACATAAAACATTTTCTTTATTTAATCGTTTCGATCCAAAATGGGTGTCTTCATCAGGACTAAAACGAATCAAATATATGAGAATAAAATATAATACAACTTCATGACTTATCAGTCATCTCCGAGAATCTTATAGAAAAACAGTCGACTCAATACCGATATCGGTAATGATTCAAGTATTTTATGTTCTAATATATTCAAGTAATTTATATTCGAATATAAGTAAATATTCGATATCAGGTCGATTAAGTTAAATTAAGGAACTCGATAAATAAAATTAAATGCAAACAGTTGCAATGTTTGATTACTGGATCCGTTTTCAATGGGGCTCTCAACGCATTTAAATATCGGGTACTTCATCCTGGAAATCACCTTTACTTATAATCTTTTTTCCATGCACAAGTTCCTTATGATGTTTCCAAAAATCGTAGGCTTCTGCCCTGGAACCTGGGGATATGCCTTCCTCAGATGAGCTAGAGTGGAAAGTATATTGGAGGGCAAATTTTTGAATCATTACGCTCTAGTAATTTTTCGATACTAACTCAGTATCGATACCAGTACTCATACTTGAATCCTTGGTATCGATATCAAAACTACGTGGTATTGAAATGAAAGTATCGATACTTTACTTATATCGATCGGTATCGTACGTCCCTATCCGAAACAGATACGTGAAACAGTGGCCTTGAAAAAGAAACAGTTTCATAAACTGTTTCGGTCAACAGGCTGTTAAATGAAACAGCCTGTTAATCTGTTGATTCTCGCAACAGTCTGTTAACCAAAACAGATACGTGAAACAGTGGCCTTGAAAAAGAAACAGTTTCATAAACTGTTTCGGTCAACAGGCTGTTAAATGAAACAGCCTGTTAATCTGTTGATTCTCGCAACAGCCTGTTAACCGAAACAGATACGTGAAACAGAGGCCTTGAAAAAGAAACAGTTTCATAAACTGTTTCGGTCAACAGGCTGTTAAATGAAACAGCCTATTAACCTGCTAATTCTGCCTGCTTCTCGAAACTGTTTTAGTGAAACTGTTTATTAAACAGCTCACGCCCGTGCTATTGCAAGCTAATTGTTTGTGTTTAATTTTTATTATTATTTACCTTTTTTTTTTCTCGCTACACTGTTGTATCTGTTTATTTTTTTCCGAAACAGTTAACTGTTTCTGTTTAATGAAATTAACTGTTTCAAATAAACAGATTGCTACTAAACAACAAACCACTAGTTCCCAGTGCATCTTCAATCGGCACAGGACCGTCCTTCCTAATAATAGCTCCTGTAGCCTTCCTATTACTAAGGAATTTCAGGAGCCACCGCCTCCTAAACCTAAACCTAAGGAACAACGACGTAAAATCAACAGGAAAAAAAGCAGTGATGGAATGGGAAGTGCCTAAAAACCTGATAATTCATAATTAATAAATATACATATTATATTATTATTATTAATAACAAAAATATATTTAAATAAAAAAAAATATTAAAAAAAATAAAATTAAAAAAATAAATAAATAAATTTAAAAAAATAAATAAACAAAAAAAGTAAAAAAAAAATATTATAACCATGCCACTTAATATGGTTTTCATAAATAAAAACAAACCAGTTTCTGAAAATTATTTGTATATTTCATTTCAATGTGTTTTCACTATAATATTAGTATTCATATGTATCTTGATGTGTATAGCTATACATCCTCATGTATAACACTACTGTTCACCTTCAACAATGACGCTAGTTGGAATTGCAATGGAGTTAGGACACAATATGAGGAATTAAAAATATTACTAAACGAATACAACCCTTGGGCCGTATGTATCCAAGAAACAAAACTGAAACCTAAGAACATGATTTCCCTAAAACATTTTAAAATCTACCGAAAAGATCGGGAAACAGATGGACCAGGTAGCTGGGGGATCATCACCGCAATCCGAGAACAATATCACTCCGAAGAAACAGATATTCAAACGCCACTACAAGCAATAGCTGTTAGAGTACACCAGACGTTTCCCATAACCATTTGCAATATATACCTCTCTCCTAGCGAACCAATAGATGAATCGGCTCTGGTTCAACTTATCAATAACCTTCCAACACCTTACATTGTAACTGGGGACTTGAATGGGGCACACGTTTCATGGGGGTCTTCATCAAGTAGTAGTCGAGGAACACCATTAAGCGAGTTATAGACACTACAAATAATATAATACTGAACAATGGCAAAATTACATACATTAGCCCTCAATATAGATCCTCTTCGTCCATAGACATCACCTTTTGTTCACCCAGTATGCTAGATAAAGTCACATGGGATACATGCGCGGACTAACATGGTAGTGATCTCCTTCCCATCATCGTATCACTTACATACCACCAACCGCTCCCTCAAAGGTATCCTAGGTGGATCACTGAGAAGGCAGATTGGAATCGTTTTCACCAAACATTTATGTTCGAACATCAAAATTCCTCAATAGACGTCTATGACGTCTCTTCTAACTAAAGCTATAATAGAAGCTGCATATCAAAGTATACCGAAGTCACGAGGCAATTCTAAACCTAATCATTGCCCCTGGTTCGATGAGGAATGCCGCCATGCATTAAGAGAAAGAAACAGAGCTCTCAGAAAATTTCAAAGAAACCCCACCATCACTAACTACATCGAGTACAAAAAGCTAAAAGCCAAAGCCAGGAATATCATTAAGCAGAAAAGGAGAACCTCATGGCTTTCCTACATAGAAGACATTAATACAACCACACCCATCCGAAAAGTCTGGAACAAAATAAACTCCATCAGAGGCATCAATAACACGAAAACGCTAACTCTAAAAATTAATGACCGAATAATTTCAAACCCCAAAACTCTGGCTGAAACTTTTGTAGACTACTTTACCAACACTCCAATCAATCATGAAGACCCGTCAACAACTGCAGATGTCAACTTCCCAACAAATGCCAATGACTTATACAACGCTCCATTCTCAAACCTTGAATTAAATGAAGCAATAGCCGAATTAAAACCGACTACACCAGGACCTGACGATATCCACAACCTCATGATAAAAAATCTCCCATCTTCTGGTAAACATGCTCTCTTAGGCCCGATGCACACGGACGACACTTTTCTGCGATCCGGACTATAAGCCAGGTCAGGGGTACCTGGAGTATAATGGTAAATCCAGTCGGTCCATTGTACTCCAGGTACACCTGACCTGGCTTATAGTCCGCATCGCAGAAAAGTGTCGTCCGTGTGCACCGGGCCTTACATCTTTATAACAAAATCTGGACGTCTCAAAAATTGCCTGTCATGGCGAAAATAAATAGTTATACCCATACCCAAACCTGGAAAAGATCAATCAAAGAACACAAATCAACAATTTTAGATCCATATCACTAACCAGCTGTTTATGCAAGCTAATGGAGAAAATGGTCAACAAGGGCTTGTTGTGGTATCTAGAAACACATTCGTTACTGTCCCTGATGCAATCCGGATTTAGGAAGGGAAGATCCATTGTTGACCACTTAGTCACTCTGGAGGCTGAAATCCTCAACACTTATATCGCCAAGCAAGAAGCTGTCGGAATCTTTTTTGACATTGAAAAGGCGTATGATACGGTCAACAAGCACGTAGTACTAAGACAGGGGAGTGTCATTAGTTGCGTACTTTTTGCTATAGCGATGAACACTGTCACCTAAATAATCCCCGTATCCGTAAAAACGTTTTTATTTGTCGATGACCTAGCAATATTCCTGAGATTTAGTAGCAAGGAATGGATGAGTAGGATCCTCCAAAATACGCTTAATAAACTACTTAACTGGGCTAAGAACAATAATTTCAAATTTTCTCCGCATAAAACTAAATGTGTTCTTTTCACCAGAAAACGAAACCCAACAGTACCACCTCAACTCACTATTGGAAGCAATATCCTCACTTACAATAACGAAATTAAATTTCTCACTAATGATTGATGAAAAACTCAATTGGATCTCCCACATCAAAAACCTACGGGAAGAATGCGGCAAAAGGCTTAATCTACTTAAGGTCCTTGCCGGAACATCATGGGGAGCAAATAGGAAAAGCTTACTAATGGTCTACAGATCTCTAATCCTATCTAAGCTGGATTACGGTTGTGCTGTCTACTCATCCGCCAAAACAGCACATCTATTACTTCTTGACTCCGTCCATCACGCCGGAATCCGTCTCGCAACTGGTGCTTTTCGTTCATCACCAATAATGAGCATATGTGCTGAATCTAATGTACCATTGTTGTTTCTCAGGAGAGAACAAATCGTCAGCTCCTACTTAGCCGAGCTTATTTTTCAATCTAGCAGCCCAGCATACCAATTGATCTTTCAACACAAGCATACTAGACTTTATAATGCAAAACCACGTTCGCCCGCACTGTTAACAATAAGACAACGAGTACTAATTACAGAAATAAGAAACGAAGTCGATTACCCCCCAACCTATCCGGAAAACCCCCCTTAGATTTACACACCACCGTTAATAAGCCTTAAGTTCCAACATCTTAAAGCTAAGCTACCCCCAGATATGCTGCGCCTAGAATTCTGCGCTATGGTAAATGAGGCCTCACCAGAAACCTGCATTATTTACACTGATGGCTCCAAGATATGGCACTATGATAATCGAGGAGTTAAGACGACAAAGAACCATTCATTTACTTATCGATGGTCAGTCAGGGTTTTGTAAGCCACCCAGACATAAAGTAGTATTTTATCAATGTCAGCAGATGAGAAGCTATCGCTAAACTTGTTATCTATTTGAAAGGATTCCGCGCCGACTATTATATCAATGTTCAGTCAGCGGATGTATCGCACTACGTGTTATCTATTATCCGCCCAGACATGAAAAAGCGGTTTCTCTGGAAATCGCTGCAGATGCATTTCCTACTGAAGGTGGAGACAAGACGACAAAGAACCATTCATTCGCTTATCTGTCACAGTCAGCAGATGAGAAGCTATCGCAATACGTGTTTTCTATTTGAAAGGATGCCGCCCCAGTAGGTTTGTCGAGGAATGATAACAATATTTATCATCCGCCACATGACATAACATCGCGTGAATTTATTATTAATATTCCGGACCGCTACAACCTAATACGAACGAAAGTCGAACGTTGCGGTAAATCAGAACAGACAATTAACGAAGAAATTATTTTATTTTTTAGATAAAAAGCCAATTATTTATTTTTATAATTTTCTTTTAAAAGAAAAATCTTATTTTATTTTCAATTTGTTAAAGATATTTCTTTAGTCTTACAGTTCCAGCATCCCAACAGTTTGTTACTTTTTAATACAGTAGATGTAAGGTTATGTTATTCTTACAAAACAGTTGGGATCACCTGTGGTATAGTGGTTAGCATGGCAGCCTACAATACTAAAGGTCGCAGGTTTGCGCCCAGCGGTGGCCCTAATAATTAGAATAGTACAAGGCCTTTCCAATGGAAAATTGCATTAAATTATTAAATCTATATTATATTTAACAAATATTAAGTTTATTTTATCTTATAATGGCCGTGGGGCCATGATGCATATTCCATGTGGGGCCCAAAAAAAAAGTAATAAATCAAGTTTTTCAGATTTTATCGGTTTGATGGTGGATTCCAAAATAATTGGGGTGGTACATTTAAAATATGATATTTTAAATTTCGAATCGGGGGGCCAAAAAAAGTAATAATTCAAGTTTTTTAGATTTTATCGGTTTGAGGGTGGATTCCAATATAATGGGGGTGGTACATTTAAAATATAATATTTTAAATTTCGAGTGGGGGGGCCCGAAAAAAGTAATAATTTAAATTATTCAGATTTTATCGGTTTGATGGTGGATTCCATAATAGGGGTAGTACATTTAAAATATGATATTTAAAATTTCAAGTGGGGGGGGGCCAAAAAAATCAATAATTCTAGTTTTTCAGATTTTACCGGTTTGATGATGGATTCCAAAATAATTGGGGTGGTACCTTTAAAATAAGATATTCTTTAGAAATTTTGACTGGGGGGCTAAAAAAATCAATAATTCAAGTTTTTCAGATTTTATCGGTTTGATGGTGGATTCCAAAATAATGGGGGTGGTTCATTTAAAATATGATATTTTAAATTTCAAGTGGGGGGCCTTAAAAAAGTAATAATTCAAGTTTTTTCAGATTTTATCGGTTTGATAATGAAATTTTAAAATAATTGTAGTGGTACCTTTAAAATAAGATATTCTTTTTTTTTCGAGAGGGGGGGGCCAAAAAAATTAATAATTCAAGTATATCAGATTTTATCGGTTGGATGTTGGATTCCAAAATAATTGGGGTAGTACCTTCAAAATAAGATATTCATTTTAAATTTTTACTGGGGGGCTAAAAAAATCAATAATTCAAGTTTTTTAGATTTTATCGGTTTGATGGTGGATTCCATAATTGGGGTAGTACATTTAAAATATGATATTTTAAATTTCAACTGGGGGGGCCAAAAAAAGTAATAATTCAAGTTTTTCAGATATTATCGGTTTGAGGGTGGATTCCAATATAATGAGGGGTGGTACATTTAAAATATGATTTTTTAAATTTTGACTGGGGGGCCAAAAAAAATAATAATTCAAGTTTTTCAGATTATATCGGTTTGATGGTGGATTCCAAAATAATGGGGGTGGTTCATCTAAAATATGATATTTTAATTTTCAAGTGGGGGGAGCCAAAAAAAGTAATAATTCACGTTTTTCAGATTGGGGGGGGGGGGCAAAAAAAGTTAATAATTCAAGTATTTCAGATTTTATCGGTTTGAGGGTGGATTCCAATATAGTGGGGGTGGTAGATTTAAAATATGATTTTTTAAATTTTGAGTGGGGGGCCAAAAAAGTTTATAATTTAAGTTTTTCAGATTTTATCGGTTTGAGGGTGGATTCCAAAATAATTGGCGTGGTACCTTTAAAATACGATATTCTTTTTAAATTTCGAGTGGGGGGGCCCAAAAAAAATAATAATAATAGTACATCAGATTTTATCGGTTTGATGTTGGATTCCAAAATAATTGGGGTAGTACCTTCAAAATAAGATGTTCATTTTAAATTTTGCCTAGTGGGCTAAAAAAGTCAATAATTCAAGTTTTTTAGATTTTATCGGTTTGATGGTGGATTCCATAATTGGGGTAGTACATTTAAAATATGATATTTTAAATCTCAAGTGGGGGGGGGCCAAAAAAAGTAATAATTCAAGTTTTTCAGATATTATTGGTTTGAGGGTGGATTCCAATATAATGAGGGGTGGTACATTTAAAATATGATATTTTAAATTTAAGTGAGGGGGCCCTAAAAAATTAATTAATTCAAGTTTTTCAGATTATATCGGTTTGAGGGTGGATTCCAATATAATGGGGGTGGTACATTTTAAATATATTTAAATTTCAAGTGGGGGGGGGCCCAAAAAAAATAATAATTCAAGATTTTTAGATTTTATCGGTTTGAGGGTGATTTCCAATATAATGGGGGTGGTACATTTAAAATATGATATTCTTTTTAAATTTCGTGTAGGGGGGGCCCAACAAAATTAATAATTCAAGTTTTTTAGATTTTATCGGTTTGATGGTGGATTCCATAATTGGGGTAGTACATTTAAAATATGATTTTTTAAATTTTGAGTTGCGGGCCAAAAAAAGTAATAATTCAAGTTTTTCAGATATTATTGGTTTGAGGGTGGATTCCAATATAATGGGGGGTGGTACATTTAAAATATGATATTTTAAATTTCAAGTGAGGGGAGCCTAAAAAATTAATAATTAAAGTTTTTCAGATTATATCGGTTTGAGGGTGGATTCCCATATAATGAGGGTGGCACGTTTAAAATACGATATTCTTTTTAAATTTTGAGTATAGGGGGGGGGGAAATTAATAATTCAAGTTTTTCAGATTTTATCGGTTTGATGGTGGATTCCAATATAATGAGGGGTGGTACATTTAAAATATGATATTTTAAATTTCAAGTGGGGGGGCCTTAAAAAAGTAATAATTCAAGTTTTTCAGATATTATCGGTTTGAGGGTGGATTCCAATATAATGAGGGGTGGTACATTTAAAATATGATTTTTTAAATTTTGACTGGGGGGCCAAAAAAAATAATAATTCAAGTTTTTCAGATTATATCGGTTTGAGGGTGGATTCCCATATAATGGGGGGTGGTACATTTAAAATATGATATTTTAAATTTCAAGTGAGGGGGGCCTAAAAAATTAATAATTAAAGTTTTTCAGATTATATCGGTTTGAGGGTGGATTCCCATATAATGGGGGTGGCACGTTTAAAATACGATATTCTTTTTAAATTTTGAGTATGGGGGGGGGGGAAATTAATAATTCAAGTTTTTCAGATTTTATCGGTTTGATGGTGGATTCCAAAATAATGGGGGTGGTTCATCTAAAATATGATATTTTAAATTTCAAGTGGGGGGGCCTTAAAAAAGTAATAATTCAAGTTTTTCAGATTTTATCGGTTTGATAATGGATTCCAAAATAATTGGGGTGGTACCTTTAAAATAAGATATCCTTTTTTAATTTCAAGTGGGGGGGGCCAAAAAAAGTGATAATTCATGTTTTTCAGATATTTTCGGTTTGAGGGTGGATTCCAATATAATGGGGGGTGGTACATTTAAAATATGATATTTTAAATTTCAAGTGAGGGGGGCCTAAAAAAAGTAATGATTCAAGTTTTTCAGATTTTATCGGTTTGATAATGGATTCCAAAATAATTGGGGTGGTACCTTTAAAATAAGATATCCTTTTTTAATTTCAAGTGGGGGGGCCAAAAAAAGTGATAATTCATGTTTTTCAGATATTTTCGGTTTGAGGGTGGATTCCAATATAATGGGGGGGTGGTACATTTAAAATATGATATTTTAAATTTCATGTAAGGGGGCCCTAAAAAATTAATAATTCAAGTTTTTCAGATTATATCGGTTTGAGGGTGGATTCCAATATAATGGGAGTGGCACACTTAAAATACGATATTCTTTTTCTAAATTTATATTTCAGTGAAAAATCCAGTCTCCCTTTTTGATAATATATATTTTTCAATATGTTAAAACATCACTACGTTTCGAGGCTCATTGCCTCATCTTCAGGTGACTATGTTATAATTATAAAATATATCAATTCTTTAAAATCTCGTCAAATAATCAAATAATCACAATGTACTTCTTATTTTGGCCACCTCACAGTTAAAATATGATATTTTAATTTTCAAGTGGGGGGAGCCAAAAAAAGTAATAATTCACGTTTTTCAGATTGGGGGGGGGGGCAAAAAAAGTTAATAATTCAAGTATTTCAGATTTTATCGGTTTGAGGGTGGATTCCAATATAGTGGGGGTGGTAGATTTAAAATATGATTTTTTAAATTTTGAGTGGGGGGCCAAAAAAGTTTATAATTTAAGTTTTTCAGATTTTATCGGTTTGAGGGTGGATTCCAAAATAATTGGCGTGGTACCTTTAAAATACGATATTCTTTTTAAATTTCGAGTGGGGGGGCCCAAAAAAAATAATAATAATAGTACATCAGATTTTATCGGTTTGATGTTGGATTCCAAAATAATTGGGGTAGTACCTTCAAAATAAGATGTTCATTTTAAATTTTGCCTGGGGGGCTAAAAAAGTCAATAATTCAAGTTTTTTAGATTTTATCGGATTGATGGTGGATTCCATAATTGGGGTAGTACATTTAAAATATGATATTTTAAATCTCAAGTGGGGGGGGGGGGCCAAAAAAAGTAATAATTCAAGTTTTTCAGATATTATTGGTTTGAGGGTGGATTCCAATATAATGAGGGGTGGTACATTTAAAATATGATATTTTAAATTTAAGTGAGGGGGCCCTAAAAAATTAATTAATTCAAGTTTTTCAGATTATATCGGTTTGAGGGTGGATTCCAATATAATGAGGGGGGGTACATTTAAAATATATTTAAATTTCAAGTGGGGGGGGGCCCAAAAAAAATAATAATTCAAGTTTTTTAGATTTTATCGGTTTGAGGGTGGATTCCAATATAATGGGGGTGGTACATTTAAAATATGATATTCTTTTTTAAATTTCGTGTAGGGGGGGCCCAACAAAATTAATAATTCAAGTTTTTTAGATTTTATCGGTTTGATGGTGGATTCCATAATTGGGGTAGTACATTTAAAATATGATTTTTTAAATTTTGAGTTGCGGGCCAAAAAAAGTAATAATTCAAGTTTTTCAGATATTATTGGTTTGAGGGTGGATTCCAATATAATGGGGGGGTGGTACATTTAAAATATGATATTTTAAATTTCAAGTGAGGGGAGCCTAAAAAATTAATAATTAAAGTTTTTCAGATTATATCGGTTTGAGGGTGGGTTCCCATATAATGAGGGTGGCACGTTTAAAATACGATATTCTTTTTAAATTTTGAGTATGGGGGGGGGGGGAAATTAATAATTCAAGTTTTTCAGATTTTATCGGTTTGATGGTGGATTCCAAAACAATGGGGGTGGTTCATCTAAAATATGATATTTTTAATTTCAAGTGGGGGGGCCTTAAAAAAGTAATAATTCAAGTTTTTCAGATTTTATCGGTTTGATAATGGATTCCAAAATAATTGGGGTGGTACCTTTAAAATAAGATATCCTTTTTAAATTTCTAGTGGGGGGGCAAAACAATTAATAATTCAAGTTTTTTAAATTTTATCGGTTTGAGGGTGGATTCCAATATAATGGGGGTGTTACATTTAAAATATGATTTTTTATATTTTGAGTGGGGGGCCAAAAAAGTTAATAGTTTAAGTTTTTCAGATTTTATCGGTTTGAGGGTAGATTCCAATATAATGTGGGTGGTATATTTAAAATATGATATTTATTTTTATTTTCAAGTGGGGGGTCCAAAAAAAGTAATAATTCAAGTTTTTTAGATTTCATCAGTTTGATGGTGGATTCCAAAATAATGGGGGTGGTACATTTAAAATATGATATTTTAAATTTCAAGTGGGGGGGGCAAAAAAAAAGTGATAATTCATGTTTTTCAGATATTTT
This sequence comes from Aelia acuminata, assembly GCA_911387785.2. Taxonomy (NCBI): domain Eukaryota; kingdom Metazoa; phylum Arthropoda; class Insecta; order Hemiptera; family Pentatomidae; genus Aelia; species Aelia acuminata. The sequence continues at coordinate 87,040,384 of OU426980.1, read as the reverse complement.
CGGTTTGAGGGTGGATTCCAATATAATGAGGGGTGGTACATTTAAAATATGATTTTTTAAATGTTGAGTGGGGGGGCCCAAAAAAATTAATAATTCAAGTATATCAGATTTTATCGTTTGGATGTTGGATTCCAAAATAATTGGGGTAGTACCTTCAAAATAAGATATTCATTTTAAATTTTTACTGGGGGGGTTAAAAAAATCAATAATTCAAGTTTTTTAGATTTTATCGGTTTGATGGTGGATTCCATAATTGGGGTAGTACATTTAAAATATGATATTTTAAATTTCAAGTGGGGGGGCCAAAAAAAGTAATAATTCAAGTTTTTCAGATTTTATCGGTTTGATGGTGGATTCCAAAATAATGGGGGTGGTTCATCTAAAATATGATATTTTAAATTTGAAGTGGGGGGGGGGGGGCGTTTAAAAAAGTAATAATTCAAGTTTTTTAGATTTTATCGGTTTGAGGGTGGATTCCAATATAGTGGGGGTATGAGATTTAAAATATGATATTTTAAATTTTGAGTGGGGGGCCAAAAAAGTTAATTATTTAAGTTTTTCAGATTTTATCGGTTTGAGGGTGGATTCCGAAATAATTGGCGTGGGTACCTTTAAAATACGATATTCTTTTTAAATTTCGAGTGGGGGGGGCCCAAAAAAATTAATAATTCAAGTATTATAGATTTTATCGGTTGGATGTTGGATTCCAAAATAATTGGGGTAGTACCTTTAAAATAAGATATACTTTTTAAATTTCTAGCGGGGGGGGCCCAAGAAAATTAATAATTCAAGTATATCAGATTTTATCGGTTGGATGTTGGATTCCAAAATAATTGGGGTAGTACCTTCAAAATAAGATATTCATTTTAAATTTTTACTGGGGGGCTAAAAAAATCAATAATTCAAGTTTTTTAGATTTTATCGGTTTGATGGTGGATTCCATAATTGGGGTAGTACATTTAAAATATGATATTTTAAATTTTAAGTGGGGGGGGCCCAAAAAAAGAAATAATTCAAGTTTTTCAGATATTATCGGTTTGAGGGTGGATTCCAATATAATGAGGGGTGGTACATTTAAAATATGATATTTTAAATTTAAGTGAGGGGGCCCTAAAAAATTAATTAATTCAAGTTTTTCAGATTATATCGGTTTGAGGGTGGATTCCAATATAATGTGGGTGGCAAATTTAAAATACGATATTCTTTTTAAATTTGGAGTGGGGGGCAAAAAAAATTAATAATTTAAGTTTTTCAGAATTTATCGGTTTGAGGGTGGATTCCAATATAATGGGGGTGGCACGTTTAAAATATATTTAAATTTCAAGTGGGGGAGGCCCAAAAAAAGTAATAATTCAAGTTTTTCAGATATTATCGGTTTGAGGGTGGATTCCAATATAATAAGGGGTGGTACATTTAAAATATGATTTTTTAAATTTTGACTGGGGGGCCCAAAAAAATAATAATTCAAGTTTTTCAGATATTATTGGTTAGAGGGTGGATTCCAATATAATGGGGGGTGGTACATTTAAAATAATATATTTTAAATTTCAAGTGAGGGGGGCCTAAAAAATTAATAATTAAAGTTTTTCGGATTATATCGGTTTGAGGGTGGATTCCCATATAATGGGGGGTGGCACGTTTAAAATACGATATTCTTTTAAATTTTGAGTATGGGGGGGGGGAAATTAATAATTCAAGTTTTTCAGATTTTATCGGTTTGATGGTGGATTCCAAAATAATGGGGGTGGTTCATCTAAAATATAATATTTTAAATTTCAAGTGGTGGGGCCTTAAAAAAGTAATAATTCGAGTTTTTCAGATTTTATCGGTTTGATAATGGATTCCAAAATAATTGGGGTGGTACCTTTAAAATAAGATATACTTTTTAAATTTCTAGTGGGGGGGGGGGCAAAACAATTAATAATTCAAGTTTTTTAAATTTTATCGGTTTGAGGGTGGATTCCAATATAGTGGGGTGGTACCTTTAAAATACGATATTATTTTTAAATTTCGAGTGGGGGGCCCAAAAAAATTAATAATTCAAGTATATCAGATTTTATCGGTTGGATGTTGGATTCCAAAATAATTGGGGTAGTACCTTCAAAATAAGATATTCATTTTAAATTTTTACTGGGGGGCTAAAAAAATCAATAATTCAAGTTTTTTAGATTTTATCGGTTTGATGGTGGATTCCATAATAATGGGGGTGGTTCATCTAAAATATGATATTTTAAATTTCAAGTGGGGGGGCCTTAAAAAAGTAATAATTCAAGTTTTTCAGATTATATCGGTTTGATAATGGATTCCAAAATAATTGGGGTGGTACATTTAAAATATGATTTTTTAAATTTTGAGTGGGGGGCCAAAAAAAATAATAATTCAAGTTTTTCAGATATTATTGGTTTGAGGGTGGATTCCAATATAATGGGGGTGGTACATTTAAAATATGATATTTTAAATTTCAAGTGAGGGGGGCCTAAAAAATTAATAATTAAAGTTTTTCGGATTATATCGGTTTGAGGGTGGATTCCAATATAATGTGGGTGGCACATTTAAAATACGATATTCTTTTTCTAAATTTATATTTCAGTGAAAAATCCAGTCTCCCTTTTTGATAATATATATTTTTCAATATGTTAAAACATCACTGCGTTTCGAGGCTCATTGCCTCATCTTCAGGTGACTATGTTATAATTATAAAATATATCAATTCTTTAAAATCTCGTCAAATATTAAAGTCAAATAATCACAATGTACTTCTTATTTTGGCCACCTCACTGTTAAAATATGATATTTTAAATTTCAAGTGGGGGGGCCAAAAAAAGTAATAATTCAAGTTTTTTAGATTGGGGGGGGGGCAAAAAAAGTTATTAATTCAAGTATTTTAGATTTCATCGGTTTGAGGGTGGATTCCAATATAGTGGGGGTGGTAGATTAAAAATATTGGGCCAAAAAAGTTAATAATTCAAGTTTTTTAGATTTTATCGGTTTGAGGGTGGATTCCAATATAATGGGGGTGGTACATTTAAAATATGATATTTTAAATTTTGAGTGGGGGGCCAAAAAAGTTAATAATTTAAGTTTTTCAGATTTTTTCGGTTTGAGGGTGGATTCCGAAATAATTGGCGTGGTACCTTTAAAATACGATATTCTTTTTAAATTTCGAGTGTGGGGGGCCCAAAAAAATTAATAATTCAAGTATTATAGATTTTATCGGTTGGATGTTGGATTCCAAAATAATTGGGGTAGTACCTTTAAAATAAGATATACTTTTTAAATTTCTAGTGGGGGGGGCCCAAGAAAATTAATAATTCAAGTATATCAGATTTTATCGGTTGGATGTTAGATTCCAAAATAATTGGGGTAGTACCTTCAAAATAAGATATTCATTTTAAATTTTTACTGGGGGGCTAAAAAATCAATAATTCAAGTTTTTTAGATTTTATCGGTTTGATGGTGGATTCCATAATTGGGGTAGTACATTTAAAATATGATATTTTAAATTTCAAGTGGGGGGGCCAAAAAAAGTAATAATTCAAGTTTTTCAGATATTATCGGTTTGAGGGTGGATTCCAATATAATGAGGGGTGGTACATTTAAAATATGATTTTTTAAATTTTGACTGGGGGGCCCAAAAAAATAATAATTCAAGTTTTTTAGATTTTATCGGTTTGATGGTGGATTCCATAATTGGGGTAGTACATTTAAAATATGATATTTTAAATTTCAAGTGGGGGGGCCAAAAAAAGTAATAATTCAAGTTTTTCAGATTATATCGGTTTGAGGGTGGATTCCCATATAATGGGGGTGGCACGTTTAAAATACGATATTCTTTTTAAATTTTGAGTATGGGGGGGGGGGGGGAAATTAATAATTCAAGTTTTTCAGATTTTATCGGTTTGATGGTGGATTCCAAAATAATGGGGGTGGTTCATCTAAAATATGATATTTTAAATTTCAAGTGGGGGGGGGCCTTAAAAAAGTAATAATTTAAGTTTTTCAGATTTTATCGGTTTGATAATTGATTCCAAAATAATTGGGGTGGTACCTTTAAAATAAGATATCCTTTTTAAATTTCTAGTGGGGGGGGGCAAAACAATTAATAATTCAAGTTTTTTAAATTTTATCGGTTTGAGGGTGGATTCCAATATAATGGGGGTGGTACATTTAAAATATGATTTTTTATATTTTGAGTGGGGGGGCCAAAAAAGTTAATAGTTTAAGTTTTTCAGATTTTATCGGTTTGAGGGTAGATTCCAATATAATGTGGGTGGTATATTTAAAATATGATATTTTAAATTTCAAGTGGGGGGTCCAAAATAAGTAATAATTCAAGTTTTTTAGATTTCATCAGTTTGATGGTGGATTCCAAAATAATGGGGGGTGGTACATTTAAAATATGATATTTTAAATTTTAAGTGGGGGGGGGGGGGCAAAAAAAAGTGATAATTCATGTTTTTCAGATATTTTCGGTTTGTGGGTGGATTCCAATATAATGGGGGGTGGTACATCTAAAATATGATATTTTAAATTTCATTTAAGGGGGCCCTAAAAAATTAATAATTCAAGTTTTTCAGATTATATCGGTTTGAGGGTGGATTCCAATATAATGGGAGTGGCACATTTAAAATACGATATTCTTTTTCTAAATTTATATTTCAGTGAAAAATTCAGTCTTCCCTTTTGATAATATATATTTTTCAATATGTTAAAACATCACTACGTTTCGAGGCTCATTGCCACATCTTCAGGTGACTATGTTATAATTATAAAATATATCAATTCTTTAAAATCTCGTCAAATATTAAAGTCAAATAATCAAATAATCACAATGTACTTCTTATTTTGGCCACCTCACTGTTAAAATATGATATTTTAAATTTCAAGTGGGGGGGCCAAAAAAAGTAATAATTCAAGTTTTTCAGATTGGGGGGGGGGCAAAAAAAGTTAATAATTCAAGTATTTTAGATTTCATCGGTTTGAGGGTGGATTCCAATATAGTGGGAGTGGTAGATTAAAAATATTATTTTTTAAATTTTGAGTTGGGGGCCAAAAAAGTTAATAATTCAAGTTTTTTAGATTTTATCGGTTTGAGGGTGGATTCCAATATAATGGGGTGGTACATTTAAAATATGATTTTTCAAATTTTGCGTGGGGGGGCCAAAAATTTAATAATTCAAGTTTTTCAGATTGGGGGGCCCAAAAAAAGTAAAAATTCAAGTTTTTTAGATTTTATCAGTTTGATGGTGGATTCCAAAATTATGGGGGTGATACATTTAAAATATGATATTTTAAATTTCAAGTGGGGGGGGCCAAAAAAAAGTAATAATTCATGTTTTTCAGATATTTTCGGTTTGAGGGTGGATTCCAATATAATGGGGGGTGGTACATTTAAAATATGATATTTTAAATTTCAAGTGAGGGGGGCCTAAAAAATTAATAATTAAAGTTTTTCGGATTATATCGGTTTGAGGGTGGATTCCAATATAATGAGGGTGGCACGTTTAAAATACGATATTCTTTTTAAATTTTGAGTATGGGGGGGGAAATTAATAATTCAAGTTTTTCAGATTTTATCGGTTTGATGGTGGATTCCAAAATAATGGGGGTGGTTTATCTATAATATGATATTTTAAATTTCAAGTGGGGGGGCCTTAAAAAAGTAATAATTCAAGTTTTTCAGATTTTATCGGTTTGATAATGGATTCCAAAATAATTGGGGTGGTACCTTTAAAATAAGATATCCTTTTTAAATTTCTAGTGGGGGGGGCAAAACAATTAATAATTCAAGTTTTTTAAATTTTATCGGTTTGAGGGTGGATTCCAATATAATGGGGGTGTTACATTTAAAATATGATTTTTTATATTTTGAGTGGGGGGCCAAAAAAGTTAATAGTTTAAGTTTTTCAGATTTTATCGGTTTGAGGGTAGATTCCAATATAATGTGGGTGGTATATTTAAAATATTATATTTTAAATTTCAAGTTGGGGTCCAAAAAAAGTAATAATTCAAGTTTTTTAGATTTCATCAGTTTGATGTGGATTCCAAAATAATGGGGGTGGTACATTTAAAATATGATATTTTAAATTTCAAGTGGGGGGGGCAAAAAAAAGTGATAATTCATGTTTTTCAGATATTTTCGGTTTGTGGGTGGATTCCAATATAATGGGGGGTGGTACATTTAAAATATGATATTTTAAATTTCATTTAAGGGGGCCCTAAAAAATTAATAATTCAAGTTTTTCAGATTATATCGGTTTGAGGGTGGATTCCAATATAATGGGAGTGGCACATTTAAAATACGATATTCTTTTTCTAAATTTATATTTCAGTGAAAAATTCAGTCTTCCCTTTTGATAATATATATTTTTCAATATGTTAAAACATCACTACGTTTCGAGGCTCATTGCCACATCTTCAGGTGACTATGTTATAATTATAAAATATATCAATTCTTTAAAATCTCGTCAAATATTAAAGTCAAATAATCACAATGTACTTCTTATTTTGGCCACCTCACTGTTAAAATATGATATTTTAAATTTCAAGTGGGGGGGCCAAAAAAAGTAATAATTCAAGTTTTTTAGATTGGGGGGGGGGCAAAAAAAGTTATTAATTCAAGTATTTTAGATTTCATCGGTTTGAGGGTGGATTCCAATATAGTGGGGGTGGTAGATTAAAAATATTATTTTTTAAATTTTGAGTTGGGGGCCAAAAAAGTTAATAATTCAAGTTTTTTAGATTTTATCGGTTTGAGGGTGGATTCCAATATAATGGGGGTGGTACATTTAAAATATGATTTTTCAAATTTTGAGTGGGGGGGCCAAAAATTTAATAATTCAAGTTTTTCAGATTGGGGGGCCCAAAAAAAGTAAAAATTCAAGTTTTTTAGATTTTATCAGTTTGATGGTGGATTCCAAAATAATGGGGGTGGTACATTTAAAATATGATATTTTAAATTTCAATTGGGGGGGCCAAAAAAAGTAATAATTCAAGTTTTTCAGATATTATTGGTTTGAGGGTGGATTCCAATATAATGGGGGGTGGTACATTTAAAATATGATATTTTAAATTTCAAGTGAGGGGGGCCTAAAAAATTAATAATTAAAATTTTTCAGATTATATCGGTTTGAGGGTGGATTGCAATATAATGGGGGTGGCACGTTTAAAATACGATATTCTTTTTAAATTTTGAGTATGGGGGGGGGGGAACAATTAATAATTCAAGTTTTTCAGATTTTATCGGTTTGATGGTGGATTCCAAAATAATGGGGGTGGTTCATCTAAAATATGATATTTTAAATTTCAAGTGGGGGGGCCTTAAAAAAGTAATAATTCAAGTTTTTCAGATTATATCGGTTTGAGGGTGGATTCCAATATAATGGGAGTGGCACATTTAAAATACGATATTCTTTTTCTAAATTTATATTTCAGTGAAAAATTCAGTCTTCCCTTTTGATAATATATATTTTTCAATATGTTAAAACATCACTACGTTTCGAGGCTCATTGCCACATCTTCAGGTGACTATGTTATAATTATAAAATATATCAATTCTTTAAAATCTCGTCAAATATTAAAGTCAAATAATCAAATAATCACAATGTACTTCTTATTTTGGCCACCTCACTGTTAAAATATGATATTTTAAATTTCAAGTGGGGGGGCCAAAAAAAGTAATAATTCAAGTTTTTCAGATTGGGGGGGGGCAAAAAAAGTTAATAATTCAAGTATTTTAGATTTCATCGGTTTGAGGGTGGATTCCAATATAGTGGGAGTGGTAGATTAAAAATATTATTTTTTAAATTTTGAGTTGGGGGCCAAAAAAGTTAATAATTCAAGTTTTTTAGATTTTATCGGTTTGAGGGTGGATTCCAATATAATGGGGTGGTACATTTAAAATATGATTTTTCAAATTTTGCGTGGGGGGGCCAAAAATTTAATAATTCAAGTTTTTCAGATTGGGGGGCCCAAAAAAAGTAAAAATTCAAGTTTTTTAGATTTTATCAGTTTGATGGTGGATTCCAAAATTATGGGGGTGATACATTTAAAATATGATATTTTAAATTTCGAGTGGGGGGGCCAAAAAAAAGTAATAATTCATTGTTTTTCAGATGTTATCGGTTTGAGGGTGGATTCCAATATAATGGGGGGGTGGTACATTTAAAATAATATATTTTAAATTTCAAGTGAGGGGGGCCTAAAAAATTAATAATTAAAGTTTTTCAGATTATATCGGTTTGAGGGTGGATTCCCATATAAAGTGGGTGGCACGTTTAAAATACGATATTCTTTTTAAATTTTGAGTATGGGGGGGGAAAAATTAATAATTCAAGTTTTTCAGATTTTATCGGTTTGATGGTGGATTCCAAAATAATGGGGGTGGTTTATCTATAATATGATATTTTAAATTTCAAGTGGGGGGGCCTCAAAAAAGTAATAATTCAAGTTTTTCAGATTTTATCGGTTTGATAATGGATTCCAAAATAGTTGGGGTGGTACCTTTAAAATAAGATATCCTTTTTAAATTTCTAGTGGGGGGGGGCAAAACAATTAATAATTCAAGTTTTTTAAATTTTATCGGTTTGAGGGTGGATTCCAATATAATGGGGGTGTTACATTTAAAATATGATTTTTTATATTTTGAGTGGGGGGCCAAAAAAGTTAATAGTTTAAGTTTTTCAGATTTTATCGGTTTGAGGGTAGATTCCAATATAATGTGGGTGGTATATTTAAAATATTATATTTTAAATTTCAAGTTGGGGTCCAAAAAAAGTAATAATTCAAGTTTTTTAGATTTCATCAGTTTGATGTGGATTCCAAAATAATGGGGGTGGTACATTTAAAATATGATATTTTAAATTTCAAGTGGGGGGGGCAAAAAAAAGTGATAATTCATGTTTTTCAGATATTTTCGGTTTGTGGGTGGATTCCAATATAATGGGGGGTGGTACATTTAAAATATGATATTTTAAATTTCATTTAAGGGGGCCCTAAAAAATTAATAATTCAAGTTTTTCAGATTATATCGGTTTGAGGGTGGATTCCAATATAATGGGAGTGGCACATTTAAAATACGATATTCTTTTTCTAAATTTATATTTCAGTGAAAAATTCAGTCTTCCCTTTTGATAATATATATTTTTCAATATGTTAAAACATCACTACGTTTCGAGGCTCATTGCCACATCTTCAGGTGACTATGTTATAATTATAAAATATATCAATTCTTTAAAATCTCGTCAAATATTAAAGTCAAATAATCACAATGTACTTCTTATTTTGGCCACCTCACTGTTAAAATATGATATTTTAAATTTCAAGTGGGGGGGCCAAAAAAAGTAATAATTCAAGTTTTTTAGATTGGGGGGGGGGCAAAAAAAGTTATTAATTCAAGTATTTTAGATTTCATCGGTTTGAGGGTGGATTCCAATATAGTGGGGGTGGTAGATTAAAAATATTATTTTTTAAATTTTGAGTTGGGGGCCAAAAAAGTTAATAATTCAAGTTTTTTAGATTTTATCGGTTTGAGGGTGGATTCCAATATAATGGGGGTGGTACATTTAAAATATGATTTTTCAAATTTTGAGTGGGGGGGCCAAAAATTTAATAATTCAAGTTTTTCAGATTGGGGGGCCCAAAAAAAGTAAAAATTCAAGTTTTTTAGATTTTATCAGTTTGATGGTGGATTCCAAAATAATGGGGGTGATTCATTTAAAATATGATATTTTAAATTTCAATTGGGGGGGCCAAAAAAAGTAATAATTCAAGTTTTTCAGATATTATTGGTTTGAGGGTGGATTCCAATATAATGGGGGGTGGTACATTTAAAATATGATATTTTAAATTTCAAGTGAGGGGGGCCTAAAAAATTAATAATTAAAGTTTTTCAGATTATATCGGTTTGAGGGTGGATTGCAATATAATGGGGGTGGCACGTTTAAAATACGATATTCTTTTTAAATTTTGAGTATGGGGGGGGGGAACAATTAATAATTCAAGTTTTTCAGATTTTATCGGTTTGATGGTGGATTCCAAAATAATGGGGGTGGTTCATCTAAAATATGATATTTTAAATTTCAAGTGGGGGGGCCTTAAAAAAGTAATAAGTTAAGTTTTTCAGATTTTATCGGTTTGATAATGGTAATCGGTTTATAAAATTTGATAAACAGTAACAGTGAGGGGGCCAAAATAAGAAGTACATTGTGATTATTTGATTATTCGACTTTAATATTTGACGAGATTTTAAAGAATTGATATATTTTATAATTATAACATAGTCACCTGAAGATGAGGCAATGAGCCTCGAAACGTAGTGATGTTTTAACATATTGAAAAATATATATTATCAAAAAGGAAGACTGGATTTTTCACTGAAATATAAATTTAGAATAATAAAAGACCAAAAGGGTTTTTTAAAAAATGTCTTCCATTATAGGATAAACTATCAATACGATATTCTTTTTAAATTTTATGGGGGGGGGGGCCAAAAAAAGTTAATAATTGAAGTATTTCAGATTTTATCGGTTTGAGGGTGGATTCCAATATAGTGGGGGTGGTAGATTTAAAATATGATTTTTTAAATTTTGAGTGGGGGGCCAAAAAAGTTAATAATTTAAGTTATTCAGATTTTATCGGTTTGAGGGTGGGTTCAAAAATAATTAGGGTGGTACCTTTAAAATACGATATTCTTTTTAAATTTCGAGTGGGGGGGCCCAAATAAATTAATAATTCAAGTATATCAGATTTTATCGGTTTGATGTTGCATTCCAAAATAATTGGGATAGTACCTTCAAAATAAGATATTCATTTTAAATTTTGACTGGGGGGCTAAAAAAATCAATAATTCAAGTTTTTTAGATTTTATCGGTTTGATGGTGGATTCCATAATTGGGGTAGTACATTTAAAATATGATATTTTAAATTTCAAGTGGGGGGGCCCAAAAAAAGAAATAATTCAAGTTTTTCAGATATTATCGGTTTGAGGGTGGATTCCAATATAATGAGGGGTAGTACATTTAAAATATGATATTTTAAATTTAAGTGAGGGGGCCCTAAAAAATTAATTAATTCAAGTTTTTCAGATTATATCGGTTTGAGGGTGGATTCCAATATAATGTGGGTGGCAAATTTAAAATACGATATTCTTTTTAAATTTGGAGTGGGGGGCAAAAAAAATTAATAATTTAAGTTTTTCAGAATTTATCGGTTTGAGGGTGGATTCCAATATAATGGGGATGGTACATTTTAAATATATTTAAATTTCAAGTGGGGGGCCCAAAAAAAGTAATAATTCAAGTTTTTTAGATTTTATCGGTTTGATGGTGGATTCCATAATTGGGGTAGTACATTTAAAATATGATATTTTAAATTTCAAGTGGGGGGGCCAAAAAAAGTAATAATTCAAGTTTTTCAGATTTTATCGGTTTGATGGTGGATTCCAAAATAATGGGGGTGGTTCATCTAAAATATGATATTTTAAATTTGAAGTGGGGGGGGGGCGTTAAAAAAGTAATAATTCAAGTTTTTTAGATTTTATCGGTTTGAGGGTGGATTCCAATATAGTGGGGGTATGAGATTTAAAATATGATATTTTAAATTTTGAGTGGGGGGCCAAAAAAGTTAATTATTTAAGTTTTTCAGATTTTATCGGTTTGAGGGTGGATTCCGAAATAATTGGCGTGGTACCTTTAAAATACGATATTCTTTTTAAATTTCGAGTGGGGGGGGCCCAAAAAAATTAATAATTCAAGTATTATAGATTTTATCGGTTGGATGTTGGATTCCAAAATAATTGGGGTAGTACCTTTAAAATAAGATATACTTTTTAAATTTCTAGCGGGGGGGGCCCAAGAAAATTAATAATTCAAGTATATCAGATTTTATCGGTTGGATGTTGGATTCCAAAATAATTGGGGTAGTACCTTCAAAATAAGATATTCATTTTAAATTTTTACTGGGGGGCTAAAAAAATCAATAATTCAAGTTTTTTAGATTTTATCGGTTTGATGGTGGATTCCATAATTGGGGTAGTACATTTAAAATATGATATTTTAAATTTTAAGTGGGGGGGGGCCCAAAAAAAGAAATAATTCAAGTTTTTCAGATATTATCGGTTTGAGGGTGGATTCCAATATAATGAGGGGTAGTACATTTAAAATATGATATTTTAAATTTAAGTGAGGGGGCCCTAAAAAATTAATTAATTCAAGTTTTTCAGATTATATCGGTTTGAGGGTGGATTCCAATATAATGTGGGTGGCAAATTTAAAATACGATATTCTTTTTAAATTTGGAGTGGGGGGCAAAAAAAATTAATAATTTAAGTTTTTCAGAATTTATCGGTTTGAGGGTGGATTCCAATATAATGGGGGTGGTACATTTAAAATATGATATTTTAAATTTCAAGTGGGGGGCCCAAAAAAAGTAATAATTCAAGTTTTTCAGATATTATCGGTTTGAGGGTGGATTCCAATATAATGAGGGGTGGTACATTTAAAATATGATTTTTTAAATTTTGACTGGGGGGCCCAAAAAAATAATAATTCAAGTTTTTCAGATATTATTGGTTTGAGGGTGGATTCCAATATAATGGGGGGTGGTACATTTAAAATATGATATTTTAAATTTCAAGTGAGGGGGGCCTAAAAAATTAATAATTAAAGTTTTTCAGATTATATCGGTTTGAGGGTGGATTCCCATATAATGGGGGTGGCACGTTTAAAATACGATATTCTTTTAAATTTTGAGTATGGGGGGGGGGGAAATTAATAATTCAAGTTTTTCAGATTTTATCGGTTTGATGGTGGATTCCAAAATAATGGGGGTGGTTCATCTAAAATATAATATTTTAAATTTCAAGTGGTGGGGCCTTAAAAAAGTAATAATTCGAGTTTTTCAGATTTTATCGGTTTGATAATGGATTCCAAAATAATTGGGGTGGTACCTTTAAAATAAGATATACTTTTTAAATTTCTAGTGGGGGGGGGGGGCAAAACAATTAATAATTCAAGTTTTTTAAATTTTATCGGTTTGAGGGTGGATTCCAATATAGTGGGGTGGTACCTTTAAAATACGATATTATTTTTAAATTTCGAGTGGGGGGCCCAAAAAAATTAATAATTCAAGTATATCAGATTTTATCGGTTGGATGTTGGATTCCAAAATAATTGGGGTAGTACCTTCAAAATAAGATATTCATTTTAAATTTTTACTGGGTGGCTAAAAAAATCAATAATTCAAGTTTTTTAGATTTTATCGGTTTGATGGTGGATTCCATAATAATGGGGGTGGTTCATCTAAAATATGATATTTTAAATTTCAAGTGGGGGGGCCTTAAAAAAGTAATAATTCAAGTTTTTCAGATTATATCGGTTTGATAATGGATTCCAAAATAATTGGGGTGGTACATTTAAAATATGATTTTTTAAATTTTGAGTGGGGGGCCAAAAAAAGTATTAATTCAAGTTTTTCAGATATTATTGGTTTGAGGGTGGATTCCAATATAATGGGGGTGGTACATTTAAAATATGATATTTTAAATTTCAAGTGAGGGGGGCCTAAAAAATTAATAATTAAAGTTTTTCGGATTATATCGGTTTGAGGGTGGATTCCAATATAATGTGGGTGGCAAATTTAAAATACGATATTCTTTTTCTAAATTTATATTTCAGTGAAAAATCCAGTCTCCCTTTTTGATAATATATATTTTTCAATATGTTAAAACATCACTGCGTTTCGAGGCTCATTGCCTCATCTTCAGGTGACTATGTTATAATTATAAAATATATCAATTCTTTAAAATCTCGTCAAATAATCAAATAATCACAATGTACTTCTTATTTTGGCCACCTCACTGTTAAAATATGATATTTTAATTTTCAAGTGGGGGGAGCCAAAAAAAGTAATAATTCACGTTTTTCAGATTGGGGGGGGGCAAAAAAAGTTAATAATTCAAGTATTTCAGATTTTATCGGTTTGAGGGTGGATTCCAATATAGTGGGGGTGGTAGATTTAAAATATGATTTTTTAAATTTTGAGTGGGGGGCCAAAAAAGTTTATAATTTAAGTTTTTCAGATTTTATCGGTTTGAGGGTGGATTCCAAAATAATTGGCGTGGTACCTTTAAAATACGATATTCTTTTTAAATTTCGAGTGGGGGGGCCCAAAAAAAATAATAATAATAGTACATCAGATTTTATCGGTTTGATGTTGGATTCCAAAATAATTGGGGTAGTACCTTCAAAATAAGATGTTCATTTTAAATTTCAAGTAGGGGGGCCAAAAAAAGTAATAATTCAAGTTTTTCAGATTTTATCGGTTTGATGGTGGATTCCAAAATAATGGGGGTGGTTCATCTAAAATATGATATTTTAAATTTGAAGTGGGGGGGGGGCGTTAAAATAGTAATAATTCAAGTTTTTTCAGATTTTATCGGTTTGAGGGTGGATTCCAATATAGTGGGGGTGGTAGATTTAAAATATGATATTTTAAATTTTGAGTGGGGGGCCAAAAAAGTTAATAATTTAAGTTTTTCAGATTTTTTCGGTTTGAGGGTGGATTCCAAAATAATTGGCGTGGTACCTTTAAAATACGATATTCTTTTTAAATTTCGAGTGTGGGGGGCCCAAAAAAATTAATAATTCAAGTATTATAGATTTTATCGGTTGGATGTTGGATTCCAAAATAATTGGGGTAGTACATTTAAAATATGATATTTTAAATTTAAGTGAGGGGGCCCTAAAAAATTAATTAATTCAAGTTTTTCAGATTATATCGGTTTGAGGGTGGATTCCAATATAATGTGGGTGGCAAATTTAAAATACGATATTCTTTTTAAATTTGGAGTGGGGGGCAAAAAAAATTAATAATTTAAGTTTTTCAGAATTTATCGGTTTGAGGGTGGATTCCAATATAATGGGGATGGTACATTTTAAATATATTTAAATTTCAAGTGGGGGGCCCAAAAAAAGTAATAATTCAAGTTTTTCAGATATTATCGGTTTGAGGGTGGATTCCAATATAATGAGGGGTGGTACATTTAAAATATGATTTTTTAAATTTTGACTGGGGGGCCCAAAAAAATAATAATTCAAGTTTTTCAGATATTATTGGTTTGAGGGTGGATTCCAATATAATGGGGGGTGGTACATTTAAAATATGATATTTTAAATTTCAAGTGAGGGGGGCCTAAAAAATTAATAATTAAAGTTTTTCGGATTATATCGGTTTGAGGGTGGATTCCCATATAATGGGGGTGGCACGTTTAAAATACGATATTCTTTTAAATTTTGAGTATGGGGGGGGGGAAATTAATAATTCAAGTTTTTCAGATTTTATCGGTTTGATGGTGGATTCCAAAATAATGGGGGTGGTTCATCTAAAATATAATATTTTAAATTTCAAGTGGTGGGGCCTTAAAAAAGTAATAATTCGAGTTTTTCAGATTTTATCGGTTTGATAATGGATTCCAAAATAATTGGGGTGGTACCTTTAAAATAAGATATACTTTTTAAATTTCTAGTGGGGGGGGGGGGCAAAACAATTAATAATTCAAGTTTTTTAAATTTTATCGGTTTGAGGGTGGATTCCAATATAGTGGGGTGGTACCTTTAAAATACGATATTATTTTTAAATTTCGAGTGGGGGGCCCAAAAAAATTAATAATTCAAGTATATCAGATTTTATCGGTTGGATGTTGGATTCCAAAATAATTGGGGTAGTACCTTCAAAATAAGATATTCATTTTAAATTTTTACTGGGTGGCTAAAAAAATCAATAATTCAAGTTTTTTAGATTTTATCGGTTTGATGGTGGATTCCAAAATAATGGGGGTGGTTCATCTAAAATATGATATTTTAAATTTCAAGTGGGGGGGCCTTAAAAAAGTAATAATTCAAGTTTTTCAGATTATATCGGTTTGATAATGGATTCCAAAATAATTGGGGTAGTACATTTAAAATATGATTTTTTAAATTTTGAGTGGGGGGCCAAAAAAAATAATAATTCAAGTTTTTCAGATTTTATTGGTTTGAGGGTGGATTCCAATATAATGGGGGTGGTACATTTAAAATAATATATTTTAAATTTCAAGTGAGGGGGGCCTAAAAAATTAATAATTAAAGTTTTTCGGATTATATCGGTTTGAGGGTGGATTCCAATATAATGTGGGTGGCAAATTTAAAATACGATATTCTTTTTCTAAATTTATATTTCAGTGAAAAATCCAGTCTCCCTTTTTGATAATATATATTTTTCAATATGTTAAAACATCACTGCGTTTCGAGGCTCATTGCCTCATCTTCAGGTGACTATGTTATAATTATAAAATATATCAATTCTTTAAAATCTCGTCAAATAATCAAATAATCACAATGTACTTCTTATTTTGGCCACCTCACTGTTAAAATATGATATTTTAATTTTCAAGTGGGGGGAGCCAAAAAAAGTAATAATTCACGTTTTTCAGATTGGGGGGGGGCAAAAAAAGTTAATAATTCAAGTATTTCAGATTTTATCGGTTTGAGGGTGGATTCCAATATAGTGGGGGTGGTAGATTTAAAATATGATTTTTTAAATTTTGAGTGGGGGGCCAAAAAAGTTTATAATTTAAGTTTTTCAGATTTTATCGGTTTGAGGGTGGATTCCAAAATAATTGGCGTGGTACCTTTAAAATACGATATTCTTTTTAAATTTCGAGTGGGGGGGCCCAAAAAAAATAATAATAATAGTACATCAGATTTTATCGGTTTGATGTTGGATTCCAAAATAATTGGGGTAGTACCTTCAAAATAAGATGTTCATTTTAAATTTCGTGTAGGGGGGCCAAAAAAAGTAATAATTCAAGTTTTTCAGATTTTATCGGTTTGATGGTGGATTCCAAAATAATGGGGGTGGTTCATCTAAAATATGATATTTTAAATTTGAAGTGGGGGGGGGGGCGTTAAAATAGTAATAATTCAAGTTTTTTCAGATTTTATCGGTTTGAGGGTGGATTCCAATATAGTGGGGGTGGTAGATTTAAAATATGATATTTTAAATTTTGAGTGGGGGGCCAAAAAAGTTAATAATTTAAGTTTTTCAGATTTTTTCGGTTTGAGGGTGGATTCCAAAATAATTGGCGTGGTACCTTTAAAATACGATATTCTTTTTAAATTTCGAGTGTGGGGGGCCCAAAAAAATTAATAATTCAAGTATTATAGATTTTATCGGTTGGATGTTGGATTCCAAAATAATTGGGGTAGTACCTTCAAAATAAGATATACTTTTTAAATTTCTAGTGGGGGGGGCCCAAGAAAATTAATAATTCAAGTATATCAGATTTTATCGGTTGGATGTTAGATTCCAAAAAAATTGGGGTAGTACCTTCAAAATAAGATATTCATTTTAAATTTTTACTGGGGGGCTAAAAAAATCAATAATTCAAGTTTTTTAGATTTTATCGGTTTGATGGTGGATTCCATAATTGGGGTAGTACATTTAAAATATGATATTTTAAATTTCAAGTGGGGGGGCCAAAAAAAGTAATAATTCAAGTTTTTCAGATATTATCGGTTTGAGGGTGGATTCCAATATAATGAGGGGTGGTACATTTAAAATATGATTTTTTAAATTTTGACTGGGGGGCCCAAAAAAATAATAATTCAAGTTTTTTAGATTTTATCGGTTTGATGGTGGATTCCATAATTGGGGTAGTACATTTAAAATATGATATTTTAAATTTCAAGTGGGGGGGCCAAAAAAAGTAATAATTCAAGTTTTTCAGATTATATCGGTTTGAGGGTGGATTCCCATATAATGGGGGTGGCACGTTTAAAATACGATATTCTTTTTAAATTTTGAGTATGGGGGGGGGGAAATTAATAATTCAAGTTTTTCAGATTTTATCGGTTTGATGGTGGATTCCAAAATAATGGGGGTGGTTCATCTAAAATATGATATTTTAAATTTCAAGTGGGGGGGGGCCTTAAAAAAGTAATAATTTAAGTTTTTCAGATTTTATCGGTTTGATAATTGATTCCAAAATAATTGGGGTGGTACCTTTAAAATAAGATATCCTTTTTAAATTTCTAGTGGGGGGGGGGGCAAAACAATTAATAATTCAAGTTTTTTAAATTTTATCGGTTTGAGGGTGGATTCCAATATAATGTGGGTGGTATATTTAAAATATGATATTTTAAATTTCAAGTGGGGGGTCCAAAATAAGTAATAATTCAAGTTTTTTAGATTTCATCAGTTTGATGGTGGATTCCAAAATAATGGGGGTGGTACATTTAAAATATGATATTTTAAATTTTAAGTGGGGGGGGGGGCAAAAAAAAGTGATAATTCATGTTTTTCAGATATTTTCGGTTTGTGGGTGGATTCCAATATAATGGGGGGGTGGTACATCTAAAATATGATATTTTAAATTTCATTTAAGGGGGCCCTAAAAAATTAATAATTCAAGTTTTTCAGATTATATCGGTTTGAGGGTGGATTCCAATATAATGGGAGTGGCACATTTAAAATACGATATTCTTTTTCTAAATTTATATTTCAGTGAAAAATTCAGTCTTCCCTTTTGATAATATATATTTTTCAATATGTTAAAACATCACTACGTTTCGAGGCTCATTGCCACATCTTCAGGTGACTATGTTATAATTATAAAATATATCAATTCTTTAAAATCTCGTCAAATATTAAAGTCAAATAATCAAATAATCACAATGTACTTCTTATTTTGGCCACCTCACTGTTAAAATATGATATTTTAAATTTCAAGTGGGGGGGCCAAAAAAAGTAATAATTCAAGTTTTTCAGATTGGGGGGGGGGCAAAAAAAGTTAATAATTCAAGTATTTTAGATTTCATCGGTTTGAGGGTGGATTCCAATATAGTGGGAGTGGTAGATTAAAAATATTATTTTTTAAATTTTGAGTTGGGGGCCAAAAAAGTTAATAATTCAAGTTTTTTAGATTTTATCGGTTTGAGGGTGGATTCCAATATAATGGGGTGGTACATTTAAAATATGATTTTTCAAATTTTGAGTGGGGGGGCCAAAAATTTAATAATTCAAGTTTTTCAGATTGGGGGGCCCAAAAAAAGTAAAAATTCAAGTTTTTTAGATTTTATCAGTTTGATGGTGGATTCCAAAATTATGGGGGTGATACATTTAAAATATGATATTTTAAATTTCAAGTGGGGGGGCCAAAAAAAAGTAATAATTCATTGTTTTTCAGATGTTATCGGTTTGAGGGTGGATTCCAATATAATGGGGGGTGGTACATTTAAAATATGATATTTTAAATTTCAAGTGAGGGGGGCCTAAAAAATTAATAATTAAAGTTTTTCAGATTATATCGGTTTGAGGGTGGATTCCCATATAATGAGGGTGGCACGTTTAAAATACGATATTCTTTTTAAATTTTGAGTATGGGGGGGGGAAATTAATAATTCAAGTTTTTCAGATTTTATCGGTTTGATGGTGGATTCCAAAATAATGGGGGTGGTTTATCTAAAATATGATTTTTTAAATTTCAAGTGGGGGGGCCTTAAAAAAGTAATAATTCAAGTTTTTCAGATTTTATCGGTTTGATAATGGATTCCAAAATAATTGGGGTGGTACCTTTAAAATAAGATATCCTTTTTAAATTTCTAGTGGGGGGGGGCAAAACAATTAATAATTCAAGTTTTTTAAATTTTATCGGTTTGAGGGTGGATTCCAATATAATGGGGGTGTTACATTTAAAATATGATTTTTTATATTTTGAGTGGGGGGCCAAAAAAGTTAATAGTTTAAGTTTTTCAGATTTTATCGGTTTGAGGGTAGATTCCAATATAATGTGGGTGGTATATTTAAAATATTATATTTTAAATTTCAAGTTGGGGTCCAAAAAAAGTAATAATTCAAGTTTTTTAGATTTCATCAGTTTGATGTGGATTCCAAAATAATGGGGGTGGTACATTTAAAATATGATATTTTAAATTTCAAGTGGGGGGGGGGCAAAAAAAAGTGATAATTCATGTTTTTCAAATATTTTCGGTTTGTGGGTGGATTCCAATATAATGGGGGGTGGTACATTTAAAATATGATATTTTAAATTTCATTTAAGGGGGCCCTAAAAAATTAATAATTCAAGTTTTTCAGATTATATCGGTTTGAGGGTGGATTCCAATATAATGGGAGTGGCACATTTAAAATACGATATTCTTTTTCTAAATTTATATTTCAGTGAAAAATTCAGTCTTCCCTTTTGATAATATATATTTTTCAATATGTTAAAACATCACTACGTTTCGAGGCTCATTGCCACATCTTCAGGTGACTATGTTATAATTATAAAATATATCAATTCTTTAAAATCTCGTCAAATATTAAAGTCAAATAATCAAATAATCACAATGTACTTCTTATTTTGGCCACCTCACTGTTAAAATATGATATTTTAAATTTCAAGTGGGGGGGCCAAAAAAAGTAATAATTCAAGTTTTTTAGATTGGGGGGGGGCAAAAAAAGTTATTAATTCAAGTATTTTAGATTTCATCGGTTTGAGGGTGGATTCCAATATAGTGGGGGTGGTAGATTAAAAATATTATTTTTTAAATTTTGAGTTGGGGGCCAAAAAAATTAATAATTCAAGTTTTTTAGATTTTATCGGTTTGAGGGTGGATTCCAATATAATGGGGGTGGTACATTTAAAATATGATTTTTCAAATTTTGAGTGGGGGGGCCAAAAATTTAATAATTCAAGTTTTTCAGATTGGGGGGCCCAAAAAAAGTAAAAATTCAAGTTTTTTAGATTTTATCAGTTTGATGGTGGATTCCAAAATAATGGGGGTGATTCATTTAAAATATGATATTTTAAATTTCAATTGGGGGGGCCAAAAAAAGTAATAATTCAAGTTTTTCAGATATTATTGGTTTGAGGGTGGATTCCAATATAATGGGGGGTGGTACATTTAAAATATGATATTTTAAATTTCAAGTGAGGGGGGCCTAAAAAATTAATAATTAAAGTTTTTCAGATTATATCGGTTTGAGGGTGGATTGCAATATAATGGGGGTGGCACGTTTAAAATACGATATTCTTTTTAAATTTTGAGTATGGGGGGGGGGAACAATTAATAATTCAAGTTTTTCAGATTTTATCGGTTTGATGGTGGATTCCAAAATAATGGGGGTGGTTCATCTAAAATATGATATTTTAAATTTCAAGTGGGGGGGCCTTAAAAAAGTAATAAGTTAAGTTTTTCAGATTTTATCGGTTTGATAATGGTAATCGGTTTATAAAATTTGATAAACAGTAACAGTGAGGGGGCCAAAATAAGAAGTACATTGTGATTATTTGATTATTTGACTTTAATATTTGACGAGATTTTAAAGAATTGATATATTTTATAATTATAACATAGTCACCTGAAGATGAGGCAATGAGCCTCGAAACGTAGTGATGTTTTAACATATTGAAAAATATATATTATCAAAAAGGAAGACTGGATTTTTCACTGAAATATAAATTTAGAATAATAAAAGACCAAAAGGGTTTTTTAAAAAATGTCTTCCATTATAGGATAAACTATCAATACGATATTCTTTTTAAATTTTATGGGGGGGGGCCAAAAAAAGTTAATAATTGAAGTATTTCAGATTTTATCGGTTTGAGGGTGGATTCCAATATAGTGGGGGTGGTAGATTTAAAATATGATTTTTTAAATTTTGAGTGGGGGGCCAAAAAAGTTAATAATTTAAGTTATTCAGATTTTATCGGTTTGAGGGTGGGTTCAAAAATAATTAGGGTGGTACCTTTAAAATACGATATTCTTTTTAAATTTCGAGTGGGGGGGCCCAAATAAATTAATAATTCAAGTATATCAGATTTTATCGGTTTGATGTTGCATTCCAAAATAATTGGGATAGTACCTTCAAAATAAGATATTCATTTTAAATTTTGACTGGGGGGCTAAAAAAATCAATAATTCAAGTTTTTTAGATTTTATCGGTTTGATGGTGGATTCCATAATTGGGGTAGTACATTTAAAATATGATATTTTAAATTTTAAGTGGGGGGGCCCAAAAAAAGAAATAATTCAAGTTTTTCAGATATTATCGGTTTGAGGGTGGATTCCAATATAATGAGGGGTAGTACATTTAAAATATGATATTTTAAATTTAAGTGAAGGGGCCCTAAAAAATTAATTAATTCAAGTTTTTCAGATTATATCGGTTTGAGGGTGGATTCCAATATAATGTGGGTGGCAAATTTAAAATACGATATTCTTTTTAAATTTGGAGTGGGGGGCAAAAAAAATTAATAATTTAAGTTTTTCAGAATTTATCGGTTTGAGGGTGGATTCCAATATAATGGGGATGGTACATTTTAAATATATTTAAATTTCAAGTGGGGGGCCCAAAAAAAGTAATAATTCAAGTTTTTTAGATTTTATCGGTTTGAGGGTGGATTCCAATATAATGGGGGTGGTACATTTAAAATATGATATTCTTTTTAAATTTCGTGTAGGGGGGGCCCAACAAAATTAATAATTCAAGTTTTTTAGATTTTATCGGTTTGATGGTGGATTCCCATATAATGGGGGTGGCACGTTTAAAATACGATATTCTTTTTAAATTTTGAGTATGGGGGGGGGGAAATAATAATTTAAGTTTTTCAGATTTTATCGGTTGGTACCTTAAATATTATTAAATAATTAAATAATTGGGGTGGTACCTTTAAAATATGATATTTTAAATTTCAAGTGGGGGATGCCAAAAAAAGTAATAATTCAAGTTTTTCAGATATTATCGGTTTGAGGGTGGATTCCAATATAATAAGGGGTGGTACATTTAAAATATGATATTCTTTTAAAATTTCGAGTGGGGGGGCCCAACAAAATTAATAATTCAAGTATTTCAGATTTTATCGGTTTGATGTTGGATTCCAAAATAATTGGGGTGGTACCTATAAAATAAGATATTCATTTTAAATTTTGACTGGGGGGCTAAAAAAATCAATAAATCAAGTTTTTCAGATTTTATCGGTTTGATAGTGGATTCCATAATTGGGGTAGTACATTTAAAATATGATATTTTAAATTTCAAGTGGGGGGGGCCAAAAAAAGTAATAATTCAAGTTTTTCAGATTTTATCGGTTTGATAATGGATTCCAAAATAATTGGGGTGGTACCTTTAAAATAAGATATTCTTTTGAAATTTTGACTGGGGGGCTAAAAAAATCAATTATTCAAGTTTTTCAGATTTTATCGGTTTGATGGTGGATTCCAAAATAATGGGGGTGGTTCATTTAAAATATGGTATTTTAAATTACAAGTGGGGGGCCCATAAAAAGAAATAATTCAAGTTTTTCAGATTTTATCGGTTTGATAATGAAATTTTAAAATAATTGTGGTGGTACCTTTAAAATAAGATATTATTTTTAAATTTCGAGGGGGGGGCAGAAAAAATTAATAATTCAAGTATATCAGACTTTATAGGTTTGATGGTGGATTCCAAAATAATTGGGGTGGTACCTTTACAATAAGATATTCATTTTAAATTTTGACTGGAGGGCTAAAAAAATCAATAATTCAAGTTTTTCAGATTTTATCGGTTTGATGGTGGATTCCAAAATAATGGGGGTGGTTCATCTAAAATATGATATTTTAAATTTCAAGTGGGGGGGGCCTTAAAAAAGTAATAATTCAAGTTTTTCAGATTTTATCGGTTTGATAATGGATTCCAAAATAATTGGGGTGGTACCTTTAAAATATGATATTTTAAATTTTAAGTGGGGGAGGCCAAAAAAAATAATAATTCAAGTTTTTTAGATTTCATCAGTTTGATGGTGGATTCCAAAATAATGGGGGTGGTACATTTAAAATATGATATTTTAAATTTCGAGTGGGAGGGGCCAAAAAAAGTGATAATTCATGTTTTTCAGATATTTTCGGTTTGAGGGTAGATTCCAATATAATGTGGGTGGTATATTTAAAATATGGTATTTTAAATTTCAAGTGGGGGGCCCAAAAAAATTAATAATTCAAGTTTTTTAGATTTCATCAGTTTGATGGTGGATTCCAAAATAATGGGGGTGGTACATTTAAAATATGATATTTTAAATTTCAAGTGGGGGGGGGCCAAAAAAAGTGATAATTCATGTTTTTCAGATATTTTCGGTTTGAGGGTGGATTCCAATATAATGGGGGGTGGTACATTTAAAATATGATATTTTAAATTTCATGTAATGGGGCCCTAAAAAATTAATAATTCAATTTTTTCAGATTATATCGGTTTGAGGGTGGATTCCAATATAATGGGAGTGGCACATTTAAAATACGATATTCTTTTTGTAAATTTATATTTCAGTGAAAAATCCAGTCTTCCTTTTTGATAATATATATTTTTCAATATGTTAAAACATCACTACGTTTCGAGGCTCAATGCCTCATCTTCAGGTGACTATGTTATAATTATAAAATATATCAATTCTTTAAAATCTCTTCAAATATTAAAGTCAAATAATCAAATAATCACCATGTACTTCTTATTTTGGCCACCACACTGTTAAAATATGATATTTTAAATGTCAAGTGGGGGATGCCAAAAAAAGTAATAATTCAAGTTTTTCAGATATTATCGGTTTGAGGGTGGATTCCAATATAATAAGGGGTGGTACATTTAAAATATGATATTTGTTCATGGAACGAATTTTTGGCAGTTTCCAAGATGCCCCCAGTGCCATCTATGGAGAAACTGGGGAACTAAATCCCCAAAGGTAAAAGTTCACCTGAAAAATTCCTGCTTAGGACCTGTAGAGTACCTGTAGAGTTCAGTGAGTGCACTTGGACTGAAAAGTACTGGTTTTTCATGAACTTAATTTCCTCTACAAAATGATAGAGTAGAACAGACAGGCAGCCTCAGGGCAGGCGGCAAGGGGTAATAAAGAATGGCCATTCTCACCGAAAATTAGCAAGTACATATTCGCCAACCTACAAGTAAGAAGATTATTTTTAACTTTAACTTCAAATTATCCGCATCAACCATGTCATCGTTCAACTGGCTTCTAATACCTGTATTTAATAATTTTAATTTGTACAAATATAACTTTTATGTTTCCAGCAATTTAATTAATATCTTTTATACAGTCCACTACCATTCTTTTCTTTTATATATTAGCATGCATTCATTTCCATTTCCTTTTTTTTATTTCATTCTAATTAGTGTTGGTCAGACCGGGTGAAAGCCGATGGCCAAAACTAAACAAATGGTCCGAAAGGGCCGGATGAATCAAACATATAATCTTTCTAATTAAATTGCCGAAACAACTATTTTTCTTTATCAATTGATTCATTAAAAACTATTTAAAACCAATTTGAATAACAGAACTAATATTTTTTTTATATCAGAAATTTAATGTTAGCTATACCGCCATGAAAATGATTTCAAATGGAGTATAAGTTGTAAGTTTATTAGCCAGGAGTCTCTAAAATGCACTTTTAATTAAGATATCACATTGAATAGTTTGTTTGTTTGTTTATTGAGGTTTTCAGGCGTTCAACTTCTAGGTCATCAACGCCTTGAGACTTTTTGGATAAGAGAGGTTCAACGATATATAAAAAATAAATAAAAAAATAAAATAATAATATTAAAAGGTAATTATAGATTTAAAAAATTTGTAAGTATATGATGAAGAAAAAAATAAAATAAAATAAAAAGAGTAATCATAATAAGAGGAAGGAACAGTAAAGTAAGGAGGTAACACAATGTGGAGATCTGTAGAGGTGCAGGAAAGCTAATTAGATTTCGGTTATTAATTTGTATTTTGTAATGAATTTGATTACTTTTTCTATTTCAGATTCGTTATCGCCTAATGCAATTCTAACATCGGATGGTATTTTGAGGTTGTTCAATCCTTGTTTATAGTAATAGCATTCCTCGAAAATATGTCTAACGGTTAGACTATCATTACATTTGGAGCACAACGGGGGTGTATCTCTAGTAATGAGGTGCGCATGAGTCAGTCGGGTATGTCCTATTCTAAGGCGAGCAATAGCCACCTCTTCACGGCGCTTACTGCGATTCGATGTTGCCCATGGTTTAACATCCCCTTTTAAATATTTTAATTTGCTGGCAGGGCTCTCCTCCCACATTGCCTGCCATCTTTTATCTATCAACTCCTTAAGGGGGCGAGCAAGTTCCTGGGCTGTTAGGATAGCAGTGCCTCTGCCTGGGAGAGTTAAAGCAGCTTTAGCAGCTCTGTACGCCATCTCGTTCCCGACTATCCCCACATGTCCCGGGGCCCAGACGAAGTGGATTTCCTTATTTATTTGTTTTAACATTGTCAAATATTCATGGATACGCTCGACAATAGGGTGGTGCGAATACAAGTTTTTCAATCCCTGTAGAGCGCTAATTGAATCGGAAATTATTACTATATCGTCTGTTTGTGCATTTGTCATTGAGAAATGTAGAGCGGAAGCTATTGCGTTTAGTTCCGCAGAATAAACGCTGCAGAGGTGATGTAGTTTTTTTTTATGCGTTGAATAAGGTGTAATAAAGGCTGATCCAGTTGATTGTTCAGACCTTGAACCATCTGTGTATATTGCTGTGTGGTTAGGTAAAGAATGAATAAGTTCTCGGAATAGTTGTTGGTACTGAGTTGTTGGAGAATCTTTTTTTCGGAATTTAGACAGTTGTAAGTGAATTTTAGGAGGTATGTAGGTCCAGGGTGGTGTGGATGTTTCTATTTTATACAGCGGTATGTCTTTAAGAATCGAAGTTGCAAATGATATTCTCTCTGCGAGAGGGAGGGTTGAATTTGGTTTGTTACGGAAGGCGGAAGTGAACATGGGTTTGAAGATGTATTTGTGAGTGGGAAAATCGGTCTGTGGGTACAGTTTGGAAATATAATTGATTGCTAGTTTTTGTCTCCTGAATACGAGGGGTGGAAAACCGGCTTCAGAACATAGGCTAAGGATGGGACTCGTTCGAAAGGCACCTGTCGAGATCCTTATTCCGGCGTGGTGGATAGTGTCAAGCTTGGCTAGGATTCGTGGACGGGCGGAACCGTATATAAAAGACCCATAGTCAAGTTTTGAACAAACCAATGCCCTGTATAGCTTCAACAATGTAGCCCTATCCGAACCCCAATTAGTACCGCTAAGAACACGTATTATGTTCAATTTCTTTAAGGCTGATGTTTTAATTGAGGTTATGTGGTGTTCCCATGTTAACTTCCTGTCAAAGGTGAGTCCTAAAAATTTGTGGTGATCAGTAAATGGTAATTGTGTGTTTGCTAAATATAATTCGAGAGATGGAGGAGTATTTCTTCTCCGGCTAAATAAAATACATTTGGTCTTGTCTGGGGAAAACTGAAGATTTATCGATAGGGACCAGTTGCTAAGTCTATTAAGAGATTCTTGAAGCTTTTTTTTTATGTCTGAGACGTCGCAAGATCGGTATATTATGGCTAGATCATCAGCAAATAATAGTGGTTTTACCCCTCTTGGTAGGTTAAGCCCTAGGTTACTAATCGCTAGAGAGAAAAGGGTTGGACTGAGTACGCAGCCCTGAGGGACACCGCTGTTCTGTTTTTGAATCTCAGAAAGTTCACACCCCACCCTAACTCTGAATTGTCGATTAGAGAGGAACTGATGAAGATAAGCGAGCAATTGTCCCGATATACCGATAGATATTAGTTTACGAAGGATAGTTTTGTGACCAATATTGTCAAAGGCTTTTAACATATCGAAGAACACCGCTCCCATTTTTTGACCATTGACAAAGGTATATTGTGTTTCAGCTTCGAGTACAACCAGGTGATCAATCGTGGAACGGCCTTTGCGAAATCCTGATTGAAAGGGCAGTATTAATTTGTTCTTTTCTATCATCCACATCAGTCTCTTGTTGACCATCCGTTCCATGGTTTTGCTAAGACAGCTAGTAAGGAAGATGGGGCGATAGCTATTCGGCATTCTTTTATCTTTTCCATTTTTTAAGATGGGAATCACAAGAGAGTTCCGCCAGCTATTCGGGAATCCTTTTGTGTTCCAAATGTGGTTATAGTAATCAAGAAGCCATTTCAGAGTAATATGGGGTAGATTTTTAAGCATTTCGTAATGAATTTTGTCAGGGCCAGGTGAAGATCCTTTAACTGTATTTAGGACATCTTTTAATTCCCATAATGTGAATCGATCGTTATATGGTAAGTTTGGGTCATCCGTGTTATTATAGATCTCTAAGTCCTCACGGGTGTCGGTATCAGAATTATTGTTATATATATGCGAGAAAAAATCGGCAAAAGTATTGGATACGGTTAAAGGATTATCGGTTAGTCGTCCATTTACTAGTAATGTTAAACGGGGAAACGAAGTGTTTTTGGTTAGTTTACGAACTTTGTTCCAGACTATTGCGGAGGTTGTTGTGGAGTTTATGGAACTGACAAATTTTTTCCATGATTCTTTCTTATAATGATTAAATGTTGTCCTGCATATAGCTCTGTATTTTTTGTATTCAATGAGATTTTCCGTGGTCATTGATTTTAGAAATTTTTTATAGGCCCTACGGCGATTTTTAATGGCTATCTTGCATTCTTCATTAAACCATGGAACTGGAGGTCTTTTTGGTTCACCTTTGGTCATTGGTATTGATGCCTCCGCTGCCCGCATAATTATATTCGTAATGGCTTCGCATCCTTCGTCAATACTTAGGTCGTGAGGGGGAGCATGAGGTGGTGAAGCCATGGATGCGAATAGAGCCCAGTCAGCTTTATCCAATAGCCATCGAGGGTTTACGCGACAAGTAGGATTGATATTATTGAATTTTAACAGGATCGGGAAATGGTCACTGCAATAGAGATCTGGTAGGATAGTCCAGTCTATTGAAGGGTAGAGGGTTGAACTGCAGAGAGAGAGGTCAAGGGCCGAAAATGAACCAAAACTTGAACTTAGAAAAGTTGGATCTCCCGTATTGAGTAAAAATAAATTAGATAAATCTATAAAATTCTCTATTATTTTACCTCTCAGATTTATGTCGTTGGAGCCCCATAATGGATTATGACCGTTGAAATCTCCAATATATAAAACCGGGCGAGGTAGTTGGTTGTATATTTCTAGAAGATGTTGGGTGTTTATGGTACGATCTTGTGGTGGAAGGTAAACATTGCAAACGGAAAAGGTGAAATCAGAGTGAATTTTAGCGGCTATGACTTGAAGAGGTGAATTAATTATTATGGGTTCCGAGTAAACTGATTTGTGAACAGCTAGTAAGACTCCGTGGTGGCTATGATCAGGGTCGGGACTATCTTTCCTATATATATTAAAATCTTTTAGTGTGATGTTGCTGTGTGGCTGGAGATGAGTTTCTTGCAGAGCAATACAAAAAGGCTTATTATCGTTAATTAATAATTTTAAATCGTTAAAGTGAGTTCTTAACCCGTTGCAATTCCACTGGAGAAGTGCCATATTATTAAGCGTAGCCAAAAATAATAAATTAAATTTGTTTGTGTATTGCTAATTTGTTACTGACTAAATACTTATTACTTTTTTTTGAGTCTTCCTTTTTTATTTTTTGGTATTTGGAAGCCTTCATTGTCCGTTATCGCGGTGCCCTGGTCAATTGACATAGGGCAAGGCGATGCTAGGTCGGTTTCAAGACACCTATCGGGAGGGACCTCCGGAGGTGTACACGAGGTACCGGGAGGAATAGAAGCCTCAGATGTACCTGAGGGGTTAGCTTGGATGGGAATGAGAGGTGGTATGGAGGAGGAGAGGAGGGCGGGGCCTGAGGGAGAGGGGGTAGGGAGAGGGGGAGGTGGGAGAGAGAGCTCGGTGCCGACCGAACCCGAGATAAGCCGAACGGCTTGTTTGGGAACCTGGTTATTTGGAATAGTAACCGCTGGTTTAACTGTAGGATAAGTAAATGCAAAGTCTACTTGTATAGAAACATCTTTTTTAATAGAACTTTTTGTTATTGATGCAAAAGATTTTTGAAAAATTGTGGGGTTTTTAGTTTTTAAAATTTTTTTTGCCTCTGAAAAAGAGACTTTTTCGTTGGTTTGAATAGCCTTTAACTCTTTTTGTAAAAGAAACACTGGGCATTTGCGGTCTAAAGCATTATGCTCACCGTTGCAGTTAATACATTTAGTGGTATTTTCGCAATTTGAATTCGAAGCATGACGAGTTTGGCCACAGTTAGCGCAAATAGATTCTTTTTTACAGTCTCTGGTCCCGTGGGAGAAACTTAGGCAATTATAACAGCGAATAGGGTTCGGAATATAAGGTTGCACGTTAACGGTCAAAAAACCTATTTTTATAGTTTCTGGTGGCTTGGGGGTAGTAAATGTTAATATATACGTGTGAGTGTATTTCTCAACGCCGTCCTTTTTAACTTTTATTCTTATGACATCACTGATAATGTCTTTAAGTTCTTCTTTAATTTCATCTAATGTAGCAAACTGTAAATCAAAACATCTAATTACGCCCCTGGAATAATTCAAGGACCGGTGTGGGCTTGCCTGCACCTCGAATTGCCCCCCGAAGTTAGTAATTGTTAATAGTTTTTCCGTTTGTTTAGAATTAGATGTTTCAATCAACAAATTGCCATCTCTTAATTTCTTTATATTTTTGGTCTGGCCTATTGTATTATTAATGAATTTATTAATAAAAAAAGGTGAGACATTTTTAAAAGTGTTTTCATCTTTCCTCGTGATTACTATGTATGTGGGTAGAATTTTGACTCTATCGTTTGATAAAATTGGTATTTTGTCCGGAGGTGATTTCATTCGACCTCTTTTCCGAGGCTGCAAAATCGGGCTGGGTGGATCAGTCCCGTTCATGTTATTTTATATATGTATTTATGATAAATAAATTAAATATAAGAGAAGAGAAAAAATAAAAAAATAAAAAGTACCTACCTTCTCTGGTACAGATAAAAAATAAAATAAATTAAGTACCCTTTTTCTCTGCTAAATCAAAGAAGTGAAATAACACAAATAGAAAAGTAAAACTAAATTAAAAAACAAAACAACAGAAAAAAACTCATTTTAAATAAAAGAAAACAGTATATAAGTAAAAGCTATGCTCTTATCTGTGTAATCCCTCGGAGCGGAGCACTTCTCTCTTCGAGAACACAAACACAACTCGACATTGAATAGTAAGTTCATTAATATAATTGTATTATCATCTTATAAAACTTTGGTTTTAAAAATAGCCTGTTATCAGTGACATTTTTTCTTAATAAATCTTTCAGAGGAATATTTCATTATATTATTAATTTTTAAATAATGTAGAAAATGTGTAAATGTAATATTTTTAATTATTTTACATCCATTTTAATTTTTCACATTCAATCATTTTAATAAATGCTGCATTAGACATTAAAATAACTGCATTGAAAGTGTTGCTATATTACATTTTCTATTGTGAGTAAAATTACATATATATAGATACATATATATGCATATATCAATAGCATAAATCTTAAGAAGAGAGGCTAAAACACTTTCATTAGCAATAATTAAACAAACTCACTGAGCTAATTAATTCAATAGTTTAAGTAATTGATAAAGCTAACCAATTTATTCATTTTACATGAATTGACCTTCTTTATAGTTATAGTCACTAATCAATTTATCTTTCGAATAATTTAATCTTAAATGTAACTTCTATAGTCATGTTATTATCATAATTTATGTAATATACCAATTGATATTATTTATCATTGTAAAGGCTACATTCTCCAATAATTATCGCACCAACACTCACTTGCAAATTGAGCAATTTCAAGTTTACAATATCTTTTCAGTTTAGTTTAATTTAATAATTAGTGCAAGCATTTTTTGTTTTTCACTTTGTCATTAAACACCTTTGTATATAGAAAACAGATAGTTTCCAAAGCACATTACCATATTAATTCACCATCTGTGATTAACTTATAAATTGATACCATTTATACAGGGCATTGTTATTTACAAAACAAATACTTCATTAATCAATTTATTTAATCTATTAACAATAATTAGGTAAACAATCAGTCACTGGCACGAGTTTCTAATATACTCAACAGGTAAAATATTACTCTGATAACAACCTGACCTATGGGTAACCTGATTCTTCCAGTGAGGCATTACCAAAGAGGTAATACCTCTGGCATTCAGTTTGATGAATTGGCAGTTGATTCTCTGGCAGTGATGTCACCTCTTTACATAACTCATTAATTATCACTGCACAATTCACTTAATTTTCTTTTTCTTCTTCTCTCTATCAGGTTACCGGCATCCTCTCATCATTTTAATTTCATAATTGAATTTAAACATCAAGTCTTCATAATATGCCCATCTCAATCTTGTTTACGGTCAGGTTCTCAGTTAGTTATTTTCATTATTCCTATTGTGCCCATCTTCTTTCTTGCTCTTGTACCACAGCGACCTTGGCCAGTCGTTGTTACCCCTACCTACCGCCGCCTTGCGGAGTCTCTTTAAAATCTATTGCTATAATTATTCATTATGCCTCCTAAGGAGCCCAATTATGTCGCCAAGGCAGCGACCCTCGAGCGCCGTCTCATAGCTATCAAGCGAGACGTATTATTTGTGTCCCAGTTCAGGACGCATGAAATAAAAGGCGATGACTCATATCGCTTTCAGGCAAAATTATCTTTTGCAAAAGAGTGTTGGGCTGAGTTTAAATCCGTATAGGAGCAACGGGATGAGATCCAGGTGTACTTAGATGATGAACATCAGTTTCCCAATGATCAATGGCTAGCATTGTGGGATCAGCTCCGCGATGAGCTTATCGAAGCAGATAGCATCCTCTTAAAGCTGCAAAGATCATCAGAGTCGCAACACGCTGACACATTTAGTCAGTCATTCAACACTACCCTGGGCGGCCCATCCAAGCCTTCTCTCCCAAAAATCCAGATACCCACCTTTAGCGGAGATATCCTGCACTTCACTCATTTTAAGGATACCTTTGTCTCCATGGTTCACAGTCAGCCCAATCTGTCAGGTATCGAGAAGTTTCATTACTTGTTGTCAGCCTTAAAAGGTGAAGCTGCATCCTTACTAGCAGGCTTTCCCGTAGAGGAGCAATCCTACGCTCAGGCATGGAACAAGGTCCTAGCAGCATATGACAACCCCAGAATTCTTGCCAGTCGTCTTATAAATAAAATACTGGAATATGACAGCAGTAAGTACAGAAGTGAGCAGCAGCGTTACGAGGCATTTCTTAGCTGCGTTGCTGACAGCGTGGAAGCTTTCAACGCACTAAGAGTAGAAGATCCATGTGCCTTCGTCTTGGCGACCTTGTCTCTTCGCGCGCTTGATGCTGGAACCAGGAAGGAATTTGAGTTGTCCCTCAAGTCAACTAAAGACCTCCCGAAACCCAATGACATATTCACCTTCGTGAGACAACGGAAAACAGCGTTAACGATGGCTCAAGATTCTCGCATCTCGGGAAGCTGTAGCAGCGCAACTCATTCTTCGCTTAGAGGACCAAGGTACCCTAACAGAGAGTCACGCAAATATAACTCATTTGCCTTCCACACCTCTAATTTTCCCAAGGAACGCTCTTCAGCTGCCAAGCAGAATCCGAAATCCAATGCTCTAAGAAAACGTCCAACATCAACTCCGAGGTGCCCTCATTGCAATTCAACGCACCAATTATACGGCTGCTCATCTTTCCTGTCTCTAACCTCGCAAGAAAGAGCGGCTCTTGTGCGCTCCTGGAAAATATGCTGTAATTGTTTAAAGCCAGGTCACCCCACCAAGGATTGCAGATCCCGTTACACATGTAGATTCTGCAGAGCCAAACATCACTCCATTATTCACGAAGATACTGGAGATATAAAGACCAGCTCTGAAAATCAAACCATGCAGCCAAGCAGCTTTATTGGATTTGGTTCCTCTCCTCTACCCTCTCCATCCAGTACTGAGGTACTTCTCGGTACTGCGAGAGTTTTGATCAAGGGTCATCGTGGAGATCTTCACTCCGCAAGAGCCATTCTGGACTCCGGCAGCCAACACACCTTCGCGACCACCTCGCTCGCCCAGAAGATTGGTGCCGTCATCACCCCATTTAATGGTAATATCTTTGGCCTCGGAGAATCAGCAGTCCCAAAACCACAAATAAAGGGTACCACTGCGTGCTCAATAGTCGCTCTGCAGAGGAATCGGGAGTTTTCAATCACCGCAGTAGTGGTCGATCGAATCACAACATCCTTGCCTAGCAGCAATATTCCATCAAATGTTAGTGATGAGCTGATGCAACAACCGCTCGCTGACAGCCAGTTTGGTGTCTCTGGCCCCGTTGATCTATTGATTGGTGCAGACCTTTATCCGCAGATCGTTACTGGTGCTCCTTATCATTCAGGAAAACATGATCTCTATCTAATCCCTACAATGTTCGGGCTAGTGGTAACGGGGAAGCTCAGTTCGCGAATATCCTCTACAACTTGCTCCTTCTTCCTAGAATCTCAAGGAGAGGTGGAGGCACAGCTACACAGGTTTTGGGAAATCGAAGAGCCCACCTCTGCCAATCGAGGCGACCCCGAAGGAACTACTGTGAGTGATACCAATCCATCACCTTTTGGTACCTCCTCAGCTGGTCCGAGACCTCCAGGTTTCAGTGGAGCTATCAGTGTTCCATCCTTTGGAAGCGCACCAGCCTTTGGTAGTAGTCCTTCAGTACCAGCAATTGGCCCTTCCTCTGCTCCAACATTTGGGAATGCTACAGCAACTCCAGCCTTTGGAAATCAGGCTCAACCTAGCTTTGGTAGCCAGTCGGGAACATCATTTGGCAGCTCTTCTACCTTCGGCCAAGCATCAGGCACCCCATCTTTTGGCACTCACAATACCTTCTCTGCCCAAAACCAAAGTACTCAAGCCTTTGGTAGCAGTTCAACCAATACTTTTGGAAACACATCGTTACCCGGAACTACACCTGCTTGTGGCACAGCTCCAGCACCAGCTTTTGGAAATCAGGAAACCTCTAGACGCCGGTTTCTTCTCTCGTCCGCCTTTTCCCCTCTGACGAGGCAAAGCCGTCAGAATAATAATTCGCATGTGGAAGTAACCTTTTCATTTATCACTCATTACACTTATTTATTTTCACCTTTGGTTTTGTTTTGTTTTTTGTTTTTGTTTTTTAAACAAGTTTCCGCATTTAATTTATCTTTCACAATTCAGTTATTTCCCTTTATTATCCGTTGCAGAGAATGGAGCCTTCGGTGACAAAATACATGTCCTATCAATCATGTGATCCAGTAGTATATTTTTTGTTTGTTTTGTATTTATAAATTATGTTTATAATGTTATGCATTTTGAATCCCTGTGGTATTCATATTTGTATATCATCATTTATTGGTTATACTATAGGGACATCAGTCTGAGTTTTCAAGTAAATTAGCCAAGCTTAATTTAGGTGGGCGGCTTTGTTCATGGAACGAATTTTTGGCAGTTTCCAAGATGCCCCCAGCGCCATCTATGGAGAAACTGGGGAACTAAATCCCCAAAGGTAAAAGTTCACCTGAAAAATTCCTGCTTAGGACCTGTAGAGTACCTGTAGAGTTCAGTGAGTGCACTAAGACTGAAAAGTACTTCTGGTTTTTCATGAACTTAATTTCCTCTACAAAATGATAGAGTAGAACAGACAGGCAGCCATAGGGCAGGCGGCAAGGGGTAATAAAGAATGGCCATTCTCACCGAAAATTAGCAAGTACATATTCGCCAACCTACAAGTAAGAAGATTTTTAACTTTAACTTCAAATTATCCGCATCAACCATGTCATCGTTCAACTGGCTTCTAATACCTGTATTTAATAATTTTAATTTGTACAAATATAACTTTTATGTTTCCAGCAATTTAATTAATATCTTTTATACAGTCCACTACCATTCTTTTCTTTTATATATTAGCATGCATTCATTTCCATTTCCTTTTTTTTATTTCATTCTAATTAGTGTTGGTCAGACCGGGTGAAAGCCGATGGCCAAAACTAAACAATATTCTTTTAAAATTTCGAGTGGGGGGGCCCAACAAAATTAATAATTCAAGTATTTCAGATTTTATCGGTTTGATGTTAGATTCCAAAATAATTGGGGTGGTACCTTCAAAATAAGATATTAATTTTAAATTTTGACTGGGGGGCTAAAAAAATCAATAATTCTAGTTTTTCAGATTTTATCGGTTTGATAGTGGATTCCATAATTGGGGTAGTACATTTAAAATATGATATTTTAAATTTCAAGTGGGGGGGGCCAAAAAAAGTAATAATTCAAGTTTTTCAGATTGTATCGGTTTGATAATGGATTCAAAAATAATTGGGGTGGTACCTTTAAAATAAGATATTCTTTTGAAATTTTGACTGGGGGGCTAAAAAAATCAATTATTCAAGTTTTTCAGATTTTATCGGTTTGATGGTGGATTCCAAAATAATGGGGGTGGTTCATTTAAAATATGATATTTTAAATTTCAAGTGGGGGGCCCATAAAAAGAAATAATTCAAGTTTTTCAGATTTTATCGGTTTGATAATGGATTCCAAAAAAATTAGGGTGGTACCTTCAAAATAAGATATTCATTTTAAATTTTGACTGGGGGGCTAAAAAAATCAATAATTCAAGTTTTTTAGATTTTATCGGTTTGAGGGTGGATTCCAATATAGTGGGGGTGGTAGATTTAAAATATGATTTTTTAAATTTTGAGTTGGGGGCCAAAAAAGTTAATAATTCAAGTTTTTTAGATTTTATCGGTTTGAGGGTGGATTCCAATTTAATGGGGGTGATACATTTAAAATATGATTTTTCAAATTTTGAGTGGGGGAGCCAAAAAAGTTAATAATTCAAGTTTTTCAGATTGGGGGGCCCAAAAAAAGTAAAAATTCAAGTTTTTTAGATTTTATCAGTTTGATGGTGGATTCCAAAATAATGGGGGTGATACATTTAAAATATGATATTTTAAATTTCAAGTGGGGGGGCCAAAATAAGTAATAATTCATGTTTTTCAGATATTATCGGTTTGAGGGTGGATTCCAATATAATGGGGTGTGGTACATTTAAAATATGATTTTTTAAATTTTGAGTGGGGGGCCAAAAAAAGTAATAATTCAAGTTTTTCAGATATTATTGGTTTGAGGGTGGGTTCCAATATAATGGGGGGTGGTACATTTAAAATATGATATTTTAAATTTCAAGTGAGGGGGGCCTAAAAAATTAATAATTAAAGTTTTTCAGATTATATCGGTTTGAGGGTGGATTCCTATATAATGGGGGTGGCACGTTTAAAATACGATATTCTTTTTAAATTTTGAGTATGGGGGGAGGAAAATTAATAATTCAATTTTCTTTTTCTTCTTCTTCTTTCTTCTTCTTATTTCTTTGGATGTTCTATATTTTTTCTATTATGTGTATTTT
Organism: Aelia acuminata; assembly: GCA_911387785.2. NCBI lineage: Eukaryota > Metazoa > Arthropoda > Insecta > Hemiptera > Pentatomidae > Aelia > Aelia acuminata. Next base: position 87,003,005 of record OU426980.1, on the reverse strand, counting down.
TCCAGGAAAATTTTTATACATCCAACACATTTTCATTCTAATTGTCGTCTTTATTTTTCTTACATTTGTATAACGTTTCGGACTTCTTTGTCCATTCTCTAGTACATATCTTAAATTCCTACTCTATTAACACTTTGAAATGTCTCGTCATTATTTTTAAAAACTGCGAGTATCTCCTCACTATTCACCCGCTCATCTCTTTATTATATCTCTTTAGAATAAAGAGATGAGCGGGTGAATAGTGAGGAGATACTCGCAGTTTTTAAAAATAATGACGAGACATTTCAAAGTGTTAATAGAGTAGGAATTTAAGATATGTACTAGAGAATGGACAAAGAAGTCCGAAACGTTATACAAATGTAAGAAAAATAAAGACGACAATTAATAATTCAAGTTTTTCAGATTTTATCGGTTTGATGGTGGATTCCAAAATAATGGGGGTGGTTCATCTAAAATATGATATTTTAAATTTCAAGTGGGGGGGGCCTTAAAAAAGTAATAATTCAAGTTTTTCAGATTTTATCGGTTTGATAATGGATTCCAAAATAATTGGGGTGGTACCTTTAAAATAAGATATCCTTTTTAAATTTCTAGTGGGGGGGGGGGGCAAATAAATTAATAATTCAAGTTTTTTAGATTTTATCGGTTTGAGGGTGGATTCCAATATAATGGGGGTGGTACATTTAAAATATGATTTTTTACATTTTGAGTGGGGGGCCAAAAAAGTTAATAGTTCAAGTTTTTCAGATTTTATCGGTTTGAGGGTAGATTCCAATATAATGTGGGTGGTATATTTAAAATATGATATTTTAAATTTCAAGTGGGGGCCCAAAAAAAGTAATAATTCAAGTTTTTTAGATTTCATCAGTTTGATGGTGGATTCCAAAATAATAGGGGTGGTACATTTAAAATATGATATTTTAAATTTCAAGTGGGGAGGCCAAAAAAAGTGATAATTCATGTTTTTCAGATATTTTCGGTTTGAGGGTGGATTCCAATATAATGGGGGGTGGTACATTTAAAATATGATATTTTAAATTTCATGTAAGGGGGCCCTAAAAAATTAATAATTCAAGTTTTTCAGATTATATCGGTTTGAGGATGGATTCCAATATAATGGGAGTGGCACATTTAAAATACGATATTCTTTTTGTAAATTTATATTTCAGTGAAAAATCCAGTCTTCCTTTTTGATAATATATATTTTTCAATATGTTAAAACATCACTACGTTTCGAGGCTCAATGCCTCATCTTCAGGTGACTATGTTATAATTATAAAATATATCAATTCTTTAAAACCTCGTCAAATATTAAAGTCAAATAATCAAATAATCACAATGTACTTCTTATTTTAGCCACCTCACTGTTAAAATATGATATTTTAAATTTCAATTAGGGGGGGCCAAAAAAAGTAATAATTCAAGTTTTTCAGATATTATTGGTTTGAGGGTGGATTCCAATATAATGGGGGGTGGTACATTTAAAATATGATATTTTAAATTTCAAGTGAGGGGGGCCTAAAAAATTAATAATTAAAATTTTTCAGATTATATCGGTTTGAGGGTGGATTGCAATATAATGGGGGTGGCACGTTTAAAATACGATATTCTTTTTAAATTTTGAGTATGGGGGGGGGGAACAATTAATAATTCAAGTTTTTCAGATTTTATCGGTTTGATGGTGGATTCCAAAATAATGGGGGTGGTTCATCTAAAATATGATATTTTAAATTTCAAGTGGGGGGGCCTTAAAAAAGTAATAATTTAAGTTTTTCAGATTTTATCGGTTTGATAATGGATTCCAAAATAATTGGGGTGGTACCTTTAAAATAAGATATCCTTTTTAAATTTCTAGTGGGGGGGGCAAAAAAATTAATAATTCAAGTTTTTTAGATTTTATCGGTTTGAGGATGGATTCCAATATAATGGGGGTGGTACATTTAAAATATGATTTTTTATATTTTGAGTGGGGGGCCAAAAAAGTTAATAATTCAAGTATTTCAGATTTTATCGGTTTGAGGGTAGATTCCAATATAATGTGGGTGGTATATTTAAAATATGATATTTTAAATTTCAAGTGGGGGGCCCAAAAAAAGTAATAATTCAAGTTTTTTAGATTTCATCAGTTTGATGGTGGATTCCAAAATAAGGGGGGTGGTACATTTAAAATATGATATTTTAAATTTCAAGTGGGGGGGCCAAAAAAAGTGATAATTCATGTTTTTCAGATATTTTCGGTTTGAGGGTGGATTCCAATATAATGGGGGGTGGTACATTTAAAATATGATATTTTAAATTTCATGTAAGGGGGCCCTAAAAAATTAATAATTCAAGTTTTTCAGATTATATCGGTTTGAGGGTGGATTCCAATATAAAGGGAGTGGCACATTTAAAATACGATATTCTTTTTGTAAATTTATATTTCAGTGAAAAATCCAGTCTTCCTTTTTGATAAGATATATTTTTCAATATGTTAAAACATCACTACGTTTCGAGGCTCAATGCCTCATCTTCAGGTGACTATGTTATAATTATAAAATGTATCAATTCTTTAAAATCTCGTCAAATATTAAAGTCAAATAATCAAATAATCACAATGTACTTCTTATTTTGGCCACCTCACTGTTAAAATATGATATTTTAAATTTCAATTGGGGGGGCCAAAAAAAGTAATAATTCAAGTTTTTCAGATATTATTGGTTTGAGGGTGGATTCCAATATAATGGGGGGTGGTACATTTAAAATATGATATTTTAAATTTCAAGTGAGGGGGGCCTAAAAAATTAATAATTAAACTTTTTCAGATTATATCGGTTTGAGTGTGGATTGCAATATAATGGGGGTGGCACGTTTAAAATACGATATTCTTTTTAAATTTTGAGTATGGGGGGGGAACAATTAATAATTCAAGTTTTTCAGATTTTATCGGTTTGATGGTGGATTCCAAAATAATGGGGGTGGTTCATCTAAAATATGATATTTTAAATTTCAAGTGGGGAGGCCTTAAAAAAGTAATAATTTAAGTTTTTCAGATTTTATCGGTTTGATAATGGATTCCAAAATAATTGGGTTGGTACCTTTAAAATAAGATATTAACTTTAAATTTTGACTGGGGGGCTAAAAAAATCAATGATTCAAGTTTTTCAGATTTTATCGGTTTGATAGTGGATTCCATAATTGGGGTAGTACATTTAAAATATGATATTTTAAATTTCAAGTGGGGGGGGGCCAAAAAAATCAATGATTCAAGTTTTTCAGATTGTATCGGTTTGATAATGGATTCCAAAATAATTGGGGTGGTACCTTTAAAATAAGATATTCTTTTGAAATTTTGACTGGGGGGGTAAAAAAATCAATTATTCAAGTTTTTCAGATTTTATCGGTTTGATGGTGGATTCCAAAATAATGGGGGTGGTTCATTTAAAATATGATATTTTAAATTTCAAATGGGGGGCCCATAAAAAGAAATAATTCAAGTTTTTCAGATTTTATCGCTTTGATAATGAAATTTTAAAATAATTGTGGTGGTACCTTTAAAATAAGATATTCTTTTTAAATTTCGAGAGGGGGGGCAGAAAAAAATTAATAATTCAAGTATTTCAGATTTTATAGGTGTGATGGTGGATTCCAAAATAATGGGGGTGGTTCATCTAAAATATGATATTTTAAATTTCAAGTGGGGGGGCCTTAAAAAAGTAATAATTCAAGTTTTTCAGATTTTATCGGTTTGATAATGGATTCCAAAATAATAAGGGGTGTTACATTTAAAATATGATATTCTTTTAAAATTTCGAGTGGGGGGGGCCCAACAAAATTAATAATTCAAGTATTTCAGATTTTATCGGTTTGAGGGTGGATTCCCATATAATGGGGGTGGCACGTTTAAAATACGATATTCTTTTTAAATTTTGAGTATGGGGGGAGGAAAATTAATAATTTAAGTTTTTCAGATTTTATCGGTTTGATGGTGGATTCCAAAATAATGGGGGTGGTTCATCTAAAATATGATATTTTAAATTTCAAGTGGGGGGGGCCTTAAAAAAGTAATAATTCAAGTTTTTTAGATTTTATCGGTTTGATAATGGATTCCAAAATAATTGGGGTGGTACCTTCAAAATAAGATACTCATTTTAAATTTTGACTGGGGGGCTAAAAAAATCAATAATTCAAGTTTTTTAGATTTTATCGGTTTGATGGTGGATTCCAAAATAATGGGGGTGGTTCATTTAAAATATGATATTTTAAATTTCAAGTGGGGGGCCCATAAAAAGAAATAATTCAAGTTTTTCAGATTTTATCGCTTTGATAATGAAATTTTAAAATAATTGTGGTGGTACCTTTAAAATAAGATATTCTTTTTAAATTTCGAGGGGGGGGCAGAAAAAAATTAATAATTCAAGTATTTCAGATTTTATAGGTGTGATGGTGGATTCCAAAATAATGGGGGTGGTTCATCTAAAATATGATATTTTAAATTTCAAGTGGGGGGGGCCTTAAAAAAGTAATAATTCAAGTTTTTCAGATTTTATCAGTTTGATAATGGATTCCAAAATAATAAGGGGTGTTACATTTAAAATATGATATTCTTTTAAAATTTCGAGTGGGGGGGCCCAACAAAATTAATAATTCAAGTATTTCAGATTTTATCGGTTTGAGGGTGGATTCCCATATAATGGGGGTGGCACGTTTAAAATACGATATTCTTTTTAAATTTTGAGTATGGGGGGAGGAAAATTAATAATTCAAGTTTTTTAGATTTTATCGGTTTGATAATGGATTCCAAAATAATTGGGGTGGTACCTTCAAAATAAGATATTCATTTTAAATTTTGACTGGGGGGCTAAAAAAATCAATAATTCAAGTTTTTTAGATTTTATCGGTTTGAGGGTGGATTCCAATATAGTGGGGGTGGTAGATTTAAAATATGATTTTTTAAATTTTGATTTGGGGGCCAAAAAAGTTAATAATTCAAGTTTTTTAGATTTTATCGGTTTGAGGGTGGATTCCAATTTAATGGGGGTGATACATTTAAAATATGATTTTTCAAATTTTGAGTGGGGGGGCCAAAAAAGTTAATAATTCAAGTTTTTCAGATTGGGGGGCCAAAAAAAGTAATAATTCAAGTTTTTCAGATATTATCGGTTTGAGGGTGGATTCCAATATAATGAGGGGTGGTACATTTAAAATATGATATTTTAAATTTAAGTGAGGTGGCCCTAAAAAATTAATTAATTAAAGTTTTTCAGATTATATCGGTTTGAGGGTGCATTCAAATATAATGTGGGTGGCAAATTTAAAATACGACATTCTTTTTAAATTTGAAGTGGGGGGCAAATAAAATTAATAATTTAAGTTTTTCAGAATTTATCTGTTTGATGGTGGATTCCAAAATAATTGAGGTGGTACATTAAAAATATGATATTTTAAATTTCAAGTGAGGGGGGCCTAAAAAATTAATAATTCAAGTTTTTCAGATTTTATCGGTTTGATAATGGATTCCAAAATAATAAGGGGTGTTACATTTAAAATATGATATTCTTTTAAAATTTCGAGTGGGGGGGCCCAACAAAATTAATAATTCAAGTATTTCAGATTTTATCGGTTTGAGGGTGGATTCCCATATAATGGGGGTGGCACGTTTAAAATACGATATTCTTTTTAAATTTTGAGTATGGGGGGAGGAAAATTAATAATTTAAGTTTTTCAGATTTTATCGGTTTGATGGTGGATTCCAAAATAATGGGGGTGGTTCATCTAAAATATGATATTTTAAATTTCAAGTGGGGGGGGCCTTAAAAAAGTAATAATTCAAGTTTTTTAGATTTTATCGGTTTGATAATGGATTCCAAAATAATTGGGGTGGTACCTTCAAAATAAGATATTCATTTTAAATTTTGACTGGGGGGCTAAAAAAATCAATAATTCAAGTTTTTTAGATTTTATCGGTTTGATGGTGGATTCCAAAATAATGGGGGTGGTTCATTTAAAATATGATATTTTAAATTTCAAGTGGGGGGCCCATAAAAAGAAATAATTCAAGTTTTTCAGATTTTATCGGTTTGAGGGTGGATTCCCATATAATGGGGGTGGCACGTTTAAAATACGATATTCTTTTTAAATTTTGAGTATGGGGGGAGGAAAATTAATAATTTAAGTTTTTCAGATTTTATCGGTTTGATGGTGGATTCCAAAATAATGGGGGTGGTTCATCTAAAATATGATATTTTAAATTTCAAGTGGGGGGGGCCTTAAAAAAGTAATAATTCAAGTTTTTCAGATTTTATCGGTTTGAGGGTGGATTGGGGACCTCAGGGTCGAGTGGGGGGGCCCAACAAAATTAATAATTCAAGTATTTCAGATTTTATCGGTTTGAGGGTGGATTCCCATATAATGGGGGTGGCACGTTTAAAATACGATATTCTTTTTAAATTTTGAGTATAGGGGGAGGAAAATTAATAATTCAAGTTTTTCAGATATTTTCGGTTTGAGGGTGGATTCCAATATAATGGGGGGTGGTACATTTAAAATATGATATTTTAAATTTCATGTAAGGGGGCCCTAAAAAATTAATAATTCAAGTTTTTCAGATTATATCGGTTTGAGGGTGGATTCCAATATAATGGGAGTGGCACATTTAAAATACGATATTCTTTTTGTAAATTTATATTTCAGTAAAAAAACCAGTCTTCCTTTTTGATAAGATATATTTTTCAATATGTTAAAACATCACTACGTTTCGAGGCTCAATGCCTCATCTTCAGGTGACTATGTTATAATAATAAAATGTATCAATTCTTTAAAATCTCGTCAAATATTAAAGTCAAATAATCAAATAATCACAATGTACTTCTTATTTTGGCCACCTCTCTGTTAAAATATGATATTTTAAATTTCAATTGGGGGGGCCAAAAAAAGTAATAATTCAAGTTTTTCAGATATTATTGGTTTGAGGGTGGATTCCAATATAATGGGGGGTGGTACATTTAAAATATGATATTTTAAATTTCAAGTGAGGGGGGCCTAAAAAATTAATAATTAAAATTTTTCAGATTATATCGGTTTGAGGGTGGATTGCAATATAATGGGGGTGGCACGTTTAAAATACGATATTCTTTTTTAATTTTGAGTATGGGGGGGGGGAACAATTAATAATTCAAGTTTTTCAGATTTTATCGGTTTGATGGTGGATTCCAAAAAATGGGGGTGGTTCATCTAAAATATGATATTTTAAATTTCAAGTGGGGGGGGCCTTAAAAAAGTAATAATTCAAGTTTTTTAGATTTTTTCGGTTTGATAATGGATTCCAAAATAATTGGGGTGGTACCTTCAAAATAAGATATTCATTTTAAATTTTGACTGGGGGGCTAAAAAAATCAATAATTCAAGTTTTTCAGATTTTATCGGTTTGATAGTGGATTCCATAATTGGGGTAGTACATTTAAAATATGATATTTTAAATTTTGATTTGGGGGCCAAAAAAAGTAATAATTCAAGTTTTTCAGATTGTATCGGTTTGATAATGGATTCCAAAATAATTGGGGTGGTACCTTTAAAATAAGATATTCTTTTGAAATTTTGACTGGGGGGCTAAAAAAATCAATTATTCAAGTTTTTCAGATTTTATCGGTTTGATGGTGGATTCCAAAATAATGGGGGTGGTTCATTTAAAATATGATATTTTAAATTTCAAGTGGGGGGCCCATAAAAAGAAATAATTCAAGTTTTTCAGATTTTATCGCTTTGATAATGAAATTTTAAAATAATTGTGGTGGTACCTTTAAAATAAGATATTCTTTTAAAATTTCGAGTGGGGGGGCCCAACAAAATTAATAATTCAAGTATTTCAGATTTTATCGGTTTGAGGGTGGATTCCCATATAATGGGGGTGGCACGTTTAAAATACGATATTCTTTTTAAATTTTGAGTATGGGGGGAGGAAAATTAATAATTCAAGTTTTTCAGATTTTATCGGTTTGATGGTGGATTCCAAAATAATGGGGGTGGTTCATCTAAAATATGATATTTTAAATTTCAAGTGGGGGGGGCCTTAAAAAAGTAATAATTCAAGTTTTTTAGATTTTATCGGTTTGATAATGGATTCCAAAATAATTGGGGTGGTACCTTCAAAATAAGATATTCATTTTAAATTTTGACTGGGGGGCTAAAAAAATCAATAATTCAGGTTTTTTAGATTTTATCGGTTTGAGGGTGGATTCCAATATAGTGGGGGTGGTAGATTTAAAATATGATTTTTTAAATTTTGATTTGGGGGCCAAAAAAGTTAATAATTCAAGTTTTTTAGATTTTATCGGTTTGAGGGTGGATTCCAATTTAATGGGGGTGATACATTTAAAATATGATTTTTCAAATTTTGAGTGGGGGGGCCAAAAAAGTTAATAATTCAAGTTTTTCAGATTGGGGGGCCAAAAAAAGTAATAATTCAAGTTTTTCAGATATTATCGGTTTGAGGGTGGATTCCAATATAATGAGGGGTGGTACATTTAAAATATGATATTCTTTTTAAATTTGGAGTGGGGGGCAAATAAAATTAATAATTTAAGTTTTTCAGAATTTATCTGTTTGATGGTGGATTCCAAAATAATTGAGGTGGTACCTTTAAAATAAGATATTCTTTTGAAATTTTGACTGGGGTGTTAAAAAAATCAATAATTCAAGTTTTTCAGATTTTATCGGTTTGATAGTGGATTCCAAAATAATGGGGGTGGTTCATTTAAAATATGATATTTTAAATTTCAAGTGGGGGGCCCAAAAAAAGAAATAATTCAAGTTTTTATGATTTTATCGGTTTGATAATGAAATTTTAAAATAATTGTGGTGGTACCTTTAAAATAAGATATTCTTTTTAAATTTCGAGGGGGGGGGCAGAAAAAAATTAATAATTCAAGTATTTCAGATATTATAGGTTTGATGGTGGATTCCAAAATAATTGGGGTGGTACCTTTAAAATATGATATTTTAAATTTCAAGTGGGGGAGGCCAAAAAAAAGTAATAATTCAAGTTTTTCAGATATTATCGGTTTGAGGGTGGATTCCAATATAATAAGGGGTGGTACATTTAAAATATGATATTTTAAATTTCAAGTGGGGGGGGGCCAAAAAAAGTAATAATTCAAGTTTTTCAGATATTATCGGTTTGAGGGTGGATTCCAATATAATGAGGGGTGGTACATTTAAAATATGATATTTTAAATTTAAGTGAGGGGGCCCTAAAAAATTAATTAATTCAAGTTTTTCAGATTTTATCGGTTTGATAATGGATTCCAAAATAATTGGGGTGGTACCTTTAAAATAAGATATCTTTTTTAAATTTCTAGTGGGGGGGGGACAAAAAAATTAATAATTCAAGTTTTTTAGATTTTATCGGTTTGAGGGTGGATTCCAATATAATGGGGGTGGTACATTTAAAATATGATTTTTTATATTTTGAGTGGGGGGCCAAAAAAGTTAATAGTTCAAGTTTTTCAGATTTTATCGGTTTGAGGGTAGATTCCAATATAATGTGGGTGGTATATTTAAAATATGATATTTTAAATTTCTAGTGGGGGGCCCAAAAAAAGTAATAATTCAAGTTTTTTAGATTTCATCAGTTTGATGGTGGATTCCAAAATAATGGGGGTGGTACATTTAAAATATGATATTTTAAATTTCGAGTGGGGGGGGGGGCCAAAAAAAGTGATAATTCATGTTTTTCAGATATTTTCGGTTTGAGGGTGGATTGCAATATAATGGGGGTGGCACGTTTAAAATACGATATTCTTTTTAAATTTTGAGTATGGGGGGGGGAACAATTAATAATTCAAGTTTTTCAGATTTTATCGGTTTGATGGTGGATTCCAAAATAATGGGGGTGGTTCATCTAAAATATGATATTTTAAATTTCAAGTGGGGGGGCCTTAAAAAAGTAATAATTTAAGTTTTTCAGATTTTATCGGTTTGATAATGGTAATCGGTTTATAAAATTTGATAAACAGTAACAGTGAGGTGGCCAAAATAAGAAGTTCCTTGTGATTATTTGATTATTTGACTTTATTATTTGACGAGATTTTATAGAATTGATATATTTTATAATTATAACATAGTCACCTCGAAACGTAGTGATGTTTTAACATATTGAAAAATATATATTATCAAAAAGGAAGACTGGATTTTTCACTGAAATATAAATTTAGAATAATAAAAGACCAAAAGGGTTTTTTAAAAAAAGTCTTCCATTATAGGATACACTATCAATACGATATTCTTTTTAAATTTTGAGTGGGGGGCCAAAAAAGTTAATAATTTAAGTTTTTCAGATTTTATCGGTTTGAGGGTGGGTTTAAAAATAATTAGGGTGGTACCTTTAAAATACGATATTCTTTTTAAATTTCGAGTGGGGGGGCCCAAAAAAATTAATAATTCAAGTATATCAGATTTTATCGGTTTGATGTTGGATTCCAAAATAATTGGGGTAGTACCTTCAAAATAAGATATTCATTTTAAATTTTGACTGGGGGGCTAAAAAAATCAATAATCCAAGTTTTTTAGATTTTATCGGTTTGATGGTGGATTCCATAATTGGGGTGGTACCTTTAAAATATGATATTTTAAATTTCAAGTGGGGGGGGCCAAAAAAAGTAATAATTCAAGTTTTTCAGATATTATCGGTTTGAGGGTGGATTCCAATATAATGAGGGGTGGTACATTTAAAATATGATATTTTAAATTTAAGTGAGGGGGCCCTAAAAAATTAATTAATTCAAGTTTTTCAGATTATATCGGTTTGAGGGTGCATTCCAATATAATGTGGGTGGCAAATTTAAAATACGACATTCTTTTTAAATTTGGAGTGTGGGGCAAATAGAATTAATAATTTAAGTTTTTCAGAATTTATCTGTTTGATGGTGGATTCCAAAATAATTGAGGTGGTACCTTTAAAATAAGATATTCTTTTGAAATTTTGACTGGGGTGCTAAAAAAATCAATAATTCAAGTTTTTCAGATTTTATCGGTTTGATAGTGGATTCCAAAATAATGGGGGTGGTTCATTTAAAATATGATATTTTAAAGTTCAAGTGGGGGGGCCCAAAAAAAGAAATAATTCAAGTTTTTCAGATTTTATCGGTTTGATAATGAAATTTTAAAATAATTGTGGTGGTACCTTTAAAGTAAGATATTCTTTTTAAATTTAGAGGGGGGGGCAGAAAAAAATTAATAATTCAAGTATTTCAGATTTTATAGGTTTGATGGTGGATTCCAAAATAATTGGGGTGGTACCTTTACAATAAGATATTCATTTTAAATTTTGACTGGAGGGCTAAAAAAATCAATAATTCCAGTTTTTCAGATTGGGGGGGCCAAAAAGCTAATAATTCAAGTTTTTTAGATTTTATCGGTTTGAGGGTGGATTCCAATATAATGGGGGTGGTATATTTAAAATATGATTTTTTAAATTTTGAATGGGGGGGCCAAAAAAGTTAATAATTCAAGTTTTTCAGATTGGGGGGGGGGGCGAAAAAGTTAATAATTCAAGTATTTCTGATTGTATCAGTTTGAGGGTGGATTCTAATATAATTTGGGTAGTACATTTAAAATATGATATTTTAAATTTCAAGTGAGGGGGGCCTAAAAAATTAATAATTAAAGTTTTTCAGATTATATCGGTTTGATGGTGGATTCCAATATAATAGGGGTGGCACATTTAAAATACGATATTCTTGTTAAATTTTGAGTATGGGGGGGGAAAATAATAATTCAAGTATTTCAGATTTTATCGGTTTGATGTTGGATTCAAAAATAATTTGGGTGGTACCTTCAAAATAAGATATTCATTTTAAATTTCATCTGGGGGGCTAAAAAAATCAATAATTCAAGTTTTTTAGATTTTATCTTTTTGATGGTGGATTCCAAAATAATTGGGGTGGTACCTTTAAAATGAGATATTCTTTTGAAATTTTGACTGGGGGGCTAAAAAAATCAATTATTCAAGTTTTTCAGATTTTATCGGTTTGATGGTGCATTCCAAAATAATGGGGGTGGTTCATTTAAAATGTGATATTTTAAATTTCAAGTGGGGGGGCCCATAAAAAGAAATAATTCATGTTTTTCAGATTTTATCGGTTTGATATTGAAATTTTAAAATAATTGTGGTGGTACCTTTAAAATAAGATATTCTTTTTAAATTTCGAGGGGGGGGGGGCAGAAAAAAATTAATAATTCAAGTATTTCAGATTTTATAGGTTTGATGGTGGATTCCAAAATAATTGGGGTGGTACCTTTACAATAAGATATTCATTTTAAATTTTGACTGGAGGGCTAAAAAAATCAATAATTCCAGTTTTTCAGATTTTATCGGTTTGATAGTGGATTCCATAATTGGGGTAGTACATTTAAAATATGATATTTTAAATTTCAAGTGGGGGGGGCCAAAAAAAGTAATAATTCAAGTTTTTCAGATTTTATCGGTTTGATAGTGGATTCCAAAATAATGGGGGGTGGTTCATTTAAAATATGATATTTTAAAGTTCAAGTGGGGGGGCCCAAAAAAAGAAATAATTCAAGTTTTTCAGATTTTATCTGTTTGATGGTGGATTCCAAAATAATTGAGGTGGTACCTTTAAAATAAGATATTCTTTTGAAATTTTGACTGGGGTGCTAAAAAAATCAATAATTCAAGTTTTTCAGATTTTATCGGTTTGATAGTGGATTCCAAAATAATGGGGGTGGTTCATTTAAAATATGATATTTTAAAGTTCAAGTGGGGGGGCCCAAAAAAAGAAATAATTTAAGTTTTTCAGATTTTATCGGTTTGATAATGAAATTTTAAAATAATTGTGGTGGTACCTTTAAAATAAGATATTCTTTTTAAATTTCGAGGGGGGGGGCAGAAAATAATTAATAATTCAAGTATTTCAGATATTGTAGGTTTGATGGTGGATTCCAAAATAATTGGGGTGGTACCTGTACAATTAGATATTCATTTTAAATTTTGACTGGGGGGCTAAAAAAATCAATAATTCAAGTTTTTTAGATTTTATCGGTTTGATGGTGGATTCCATAATTTGGGTAGTACATTTAAAATATGATATTTTAAATTTCAAGGGGGGGGGGCAAAAAAGTTAATAATTCAAGTTTTTCAGATTGGGGGGGCCAAAAAGCTAATAATTCAAGTTTTTTAGATTTTATCGGTTTGAGGGTGGATTCCAATATAATGGGGGTGGTATATTTAAAATATGATTTTTTAAATTTTGAATGGGGGGGCCAAAAAAGTTAATAATTCAAGTTTTTCAGATTGGGGGGGGCGAAAAAGTTAATAATTCAAGTATTTCTGATTTTATCAGTTTGAGGGTGGATTCTAATATAATTTGGGTAGTACATTTAAAATATGATATTTTAAATTTCAAGTGAGGGGGGCCTAAAAAATTAATAATTAAAGTTTTTCAGATTATATCGGTTTGATGGTGGATTCCAATATAATAGGGGTGGCACATTTAAAATACGATATTCTTTTTAAATTTTGAGTATGGGGGGGGGGAAATTAATAATTCAAGTATTTCAGATTTTATCGGTTTGATGTTGGATTCAAAAATAATTTGGGTGGTACCTTCAAAATAAGATATTCATTTTAAATTTTGTCTGGGGGGCTAAAAAAATCAATAATTCAAGTTTTTTAGATTTTATCTTTTTGATGGTGTATTCCAAAATAATTGGGGTGGTACCTTTAAAATAAGATATTCTTTTTAAATTTTGACTGGGGGGCTAAAAAAATCAATTATTCAAGTTTTTCAGATTTTATCGGTTTGATGGTGCATTCCTAAATAATGGGGGTGGTTCATTTAAAATGTGATATTTTAAATTTCAAGTGGGGGGGCCCATAAAAAGAAATAATTCATGTTTTTCAGATTTTATCGGTTTGATAATGAAATTTTAAAATAATTGTGGTGGTACCTTTAAAATAAGATATTCTTTTTAAATTTCGAGGGGGGGGGCAGAAAAAAATTAATAATTCAAGTATTTCAGATTTTATAGGTTTGATGGTGGATTCCAAAATAATTGGGGTGGTACCTTTACAATAAGATATTCATTTTAAATTTTGACTGGAGGGCTAAAAAAATCAATAATTCCAGTTTTTCAGATTTTATCGGTTTGATAGTGGATTCCATAATTGGGGTAGTACATTTAAAATATGATATTTTAAATTTCAAGTGGGGGGGGCCAAAAAAAGTAATAATTCAAGTTTTTCAGATTTTATCGGTTTGATAGTGGATTCCAAAATAATGGGGGTGGTTCATTTAAAATATGATATTTTAAAGTTCAAGTGGGGGGGCCCAAAAAAAGAAATAATTCAAGTTTTTCAGATTTTATCTGTTTGATGGTGGATTCCAAAATAATTGAGGTGGTACCTTTAAAATAAGATATTCTTTTGAAATTTTGACTGGGGTGCTAAAAAAATCAATAATTCAAGTTTTTCAGATTTTATCGGTTTGATAGTGGATTCCAAAATAATGGGGGTGGTTCATTTAAAATATGATATTTTAAAGTTCAAGTGGGGGGGCCCAAAAAAAGAAATAATTTAAGTTTTTCAGATTTTATCGGTTTGATAATGAAATTTTAAAATAATTGTGGTGGTACCTTTAAAATAAGATATTCTTTTTAAATTTCGAGGGGGGGGGGCAGAAAATAATTAATAATTCAAGTATTTCAGATATTATAGGTTTGATGGTGGATTCCAAAATAATTGGGGTGGTACCTTTACAATTAGATATTCATTTTAAATTTTGACTGGGGGGCTAAAAAAATCAATAATTCAAGTTTTTTAGATTTTATCGGTTTGATGGTGGATTCCATAATTGGGGTAGTACATTCAAAATATGATATCTTAAATTTCAAGGGGGGGGCAAAAAAGTTAATAATTCAAGTTTTTCAGATTGGGGGGGCCAAAAAGCTAATAATTCAAGTTTTTTAGATTTAATCGGTTTGCGGGTGGATTCCAATATAATGGGGGTGGTATATTTAAAATATGATTTTTTAAATTTTGAATGGGGGGGCCAATAAAGTTAATAATTCAAGTTTTTCAGATTGGGGGGGATGAAAAAGTTAATAATTCAAGTATTTCTCATTTTATCAGTTTGAGGGTGGATTCTAATATAATTTGGGTAGTACATTTAAAATATGATATTTTAAATTTCAAGTGAGGGGGGCCTAAAAAATTAATAATTAAAGTTTTTCAGATTATATCGGTTTGATGGTGGATTCCAATATAATAAGGGTGGCACATTTAAAATACGATATTCTTTTTAAATTTTGAGTATGGGGGGGGGGGAAATTAATAATTCAAGTATTTCAGATTTTATCGGTTTGATGTTGGATTCAAAAATAATTTGGGTGGTACCTTCAAAATAAGATATTCATTTTAAATTCTGTCTGGGTGGCTAAAAAAATCAATAATTCAAGTTTTTTAGATTTTATCTTTTTGATGGTGTATTCCAAAATAATTGGGGTGGTACCTTTAAAATAAGATATTCTTTTTAAATTTTGACTGGGGGGCTAAAAAAATCAATTATTCAAGTTTTTCAGATTTTATCGGTTTGATGGTGCATTCCAAAATAATGGGGGTGGTTCATTTAAAATGTGATATTTTAAATTTCAAGTGGGGGGGGCCAAAAAAAGTAATAATTCAAGTTTTTCAGATTTTATCTGTTTGATGGTGGATTCCAATTTAATGGGGGTGATACATTTAAAATATGATTTTTCAAATTTTGAGTGGGGGGGCCAAAAAAGTTAATAATTCAAGTTTTTCAGATTGGGGGGCCAAAAAAAGTAATAATTCAAGTTTTTCAGATATTATCGGTTTGAGGGTGGATTCCAATATAATGAGGGGTGGTACATTTAAAATATGATATTCTTTTTAAATTTGGAGTGGGGGGCAAATAAAATTAATAATTTAAGTTTTTCAGAATTTATCTGTTTGATGGTGGATTCCAAAATAATTGAGGTGGTACCTTTAAAATAAGATATTCTTTTGAAATTTTGACTGGGGTGTTAAAAAAATCAATAATTCAAGTTTTTCAGATTTTATCGGTTTGATAGTGGATTCCAAAATAATGGGGGTGGTTCATTTAAAATATGATATTTTAAATTTCAAGTGGGGGGCCCAAAAAAAGAAATAATTCAAGTTTTTCAGATTTTATCGCTTTGATAATGAAATTTTAAAATAATTGTGGTGGTACCTTTAAAATAAGATATTCTTTTTAAATTTCGAGGGGGGGGCAGAAAAAAATTAATAATTCAAGTATTTCAGATTTTATAGGTGTGATGGTGGATTCCAAAATAATGGGGGTGGTTCATCTAAAATATGATATTTTAAATTTCAAGTGGGGGGGGGGCCTTAAAAAAGTAATAATTTAAGTTTTTCAGATTTTATCCGTTTGATAATGGATTCCAAAATAATAAGGGGTGTTACATTTAAAATATGATATTCTTTTAAAATTTCGAGTGGGGGGGCCCAACAAAATTAATAATTCAAGTATTTCAGATTTTATCGGTTTGAGGGTGGATTCCCATATAATGGGGGGTGGCACGTTTAAAATACGATATTCTTTTTAAATTTTGAGTATAGGGGGAGGAAAATTAATAATTCAAGTTTTTCAGATATTTTCGGTTTGAGGGTGGATTCCAATATAATGGGGGGGTGGTACATTTAAAATATGATATTTTAAATTTAAGTAAGGGGGCCCTAAAAAATTAATAATTCAAGTTTTTCAGATTATATCGGTTTGAGGGTGGATTCCAATATAATGGGGGGTGGTACATTTAAAATACGATATTCTTTTTGTAAATTTATATTTCAGTAAAAAAACCAGTCTTCCTTTTTGATAAGATATATTTTTCAATATGTTAAAACATCACTACGTTTCGAGGCTCAATGCCTCATCTTCAGGTGACTATGTTATAATAATAAAATGTATCAATTCTTTAAAATCTCGTCAAATATTAAAGTCAAATAATCAAATAATCACAATGTACTTCTTATTTTGGCCACCTCTCTGTTAAAATATGATATTTTAAATTTCAATTGGGGGGGCCAAAAAAGTAATAATTCAAGTTTTTCAGATATTATTGGTTTGAGGGTGGATTCCAATATAATGGGGGGTGGTACATTTAAAATATGATATTTTAAATTTCAAGTGAGGGGGGCCTAAAAAATTAATAATTAAAATTTTTCAGATTATATCGGTTTGAGGGTGGATTGCAATATAATGGGGGTGGCACGTTTAAAATACGATATTCTTTTTAAATTTTGAGTATGGGGGGGGGGAACAATTAATAATTCAAGTTTTTCAGATTTTATCGGTTTGATGGTGGATTCCAAAATAATGGGGGTGGTTCATCTAAAATATGATATTTTAAATTTCAAGTGGGGGGGGGCCTTAAAAAAGTAATAATTCAAGTTTTTTAGATTTTTTCGGTTTGATAATGGATTCCAAAATAATTGGGGTGGTACCTTCAAAATAAGATATTCATTTTAAATTTTGACTGGGGGGCTAAAAAAATCAATAATTCAAGTTTTTCAGATTTTATCGGTTTGATAGTGGATTCCATAATTGGGGTAGTACATTTAAAATATGATATTTTAAATTTTGATTTGGGGGCCAAAAAAAGTAATAATTCAAGTTTTTCAGATTGTATCGGTTTGATAATGGATTCCAAAATAATTGGGGTGGTACCTTTAAAATAAGATATTCTTTTGAAATTTTGACTGGGGGGCTAAAAAAATCAATTATTCAAGTTTTTCAGATTTTATCGGTTTGATGGTGGATTCCAAAATAATGGGGGTGGTTCATTTAAAATATGATATTTTAAATTTCAAGTGGGGGGCCCATAAAAAGAAATAATTCAAGTTTTTCAGATTTTATCGCTTTGATAATGAAATTTTAAAATAATTGTGGTGGTACCTTTAAAATAAGATATTCTTTTAAAATTTCGAGTGGGGGGGGCCCAACAAAATTAATAATTCAAGTATTTCAGATTTTATCGGTTTGAGGGTGGATTCCCATATAATAGGGGTGGCACGTTTAAAATACGATATTCTTTTTAAATTTTGAGTATGGGGGGAGGAAAATTAATAATTCAAGTTTTTCAGATTTTATCGGTTTGATGGTGGATTCCAAAATAATGGGGGTGGTTCATCTAAAATATGATATTTTAAATTTCAAGTGGGGGGGGCCTTAAAAAAGTAATAATTCAAGTTTTTTAGATTTTATCGGTTTGATAATGGATTCCAAAATAATTGGGGTGGTACCTTCAAAATAAGATATTCATTTTAAATTTTGACTGGGGGGCTAAAAAAATCAATAATTCAGGTTTTTTAGATTTTATCGGTTTGAGGGTGGATTCCAATATAGTGGGGGTGGTAGATTTAAAATATGATTTTTTAAATTTTGATTTGGGGGCCAAAAAAGTTAATAATTCAAGTTTTTTAGATTTTATCGGTTTGAGGGTGGATTCCAATTTAATGGGGGTGATACATTTAAAATATGATTTTTCAAATTTTGAGTGGGGGGGCCAAAAAAGTTAATAATTCAAGTTTTTCAGATTGGGGGGCCAAAAAAAGTAATAATTCAAGTTTTTCAGATATTATCGGTTTGAGGGTGGATTCCAATATAATGAGGGGTGGTACATTTAAAATATGATATTCTTTTTAAATTTGGAGTGGGGGGCAAATAAAATTAATAATTTAAGTTTTTCAGAATTTATCTGTTTGATGGTGGATTCCAAAATAATTGAGGTGGTACCTTTAAAATAAGATATTCTTTTGAAATTTTGACTGGGGTGTTAAAAAAATCAATAATTCAAGTTTTTAAGATTTTATCGGTTTGATAGTGGATTCCAAAATAATGGGGGTGGTTCATTTAAAATATGATATTTTAAATTTCAAGTGGGGGGCCCAAAAAAAGAAATAATTCAAGTTTTTATGATTTTATCGGTTTGATAATGAAATTTTAAAATAATTGTGGTGGTACCTTTAAAATAAGATATTCTTTTTAAATTTCGAGGGGGGGGGCAGAAAAAAATTAATAATTCAAGTATTTCAGATATTATAGGTTTGATGGTGGATTCCAAAATAATCGGGGTGGTACCTTTAAAATATGATATTTTAAATTTCAAGTGGGGGGGGCCTAAAAAATTAATAATTCAAGTTTTTCAGATTTTATCGGTTTGATAATGGATTCCAAAATAATAAGGGGTGTTACATTTAAAATATGATATTCTTTTAAAATTTCGAGTGGGGGGGCCCAACAAAATTAATAATTCAAGTATTTCAGATTTTATCGGTTTGAGGGTGGATTCCCATATAATGGGGGTGGCACGTTTAAAATACGATATTCTTTTTAAATTTTGAGTATGGGGGGAGGAAAATGAATAATTTAAGTTTTTCAGATTTTATCGGTTTGATGGTGGATTCCAAAATAATGGGGGTGGTTCATCTAAAATATGATATTTTAAATTTCAAGTGGGGGGGGGCCTTAAAAAAGTAATAATTCAAGTTTTTTAGATTTTATCGGTTTGATAATGGATTCCAAAATAATTGGGGTGGTACCTTCAAAATAAGATATTCATTTTAAATTTTGACTGGGGGGCTAAAAAAATCAATAATTCAAGTTTTTTTAGATTTTATCGGTTTGATGGTGGATTCCAAAATAATGGGGGTGGTTCATTTAAAATATGATATTTTAAATTTCAAGTGGGGGGCCCATAAAAAGAAATAATTCAAGTTTTTCAGATTTTATCGCTTTGATAATGAAATTTTAAAATAATTGTGGTGGTACCTTTAAAATAAGATATTCTTTTTAAATTTCGAGGGGGGGGGCAGAAAAAAATTAATAATTCAAGTATTTCAGATTTTATAGGTGTGATGGTGGATTCCAAAATAATGGGGGTGGTTCATCTAAAATATGATATTTTAAATTTCAAGTGGGGGGGGCCTTAAAAAAGTAATAATTTAAGTTTTTCAGATTTTATCGGTTTGATAATGGATTCCAAAATAATAAGGGGTGTTACATTTAAAATATGATATTCTTTTAAAATTTCGAGTGGGGGGGCCCAACAAAATTAATAATTCAAGTATTTCAGATTTTATCGGTTTGAGGGTGGATTCCCATATAATGGGGGTGGCACGTTTAAAATACGATATTCTTTTTAAATTTTGAGTATAGGGGGAGGAAAATTAATAATTCAAGTTTTTCAGATATTTTCGGTTTGAGGGTGGATTCCAATATAATGGGGGGTGGTACATTTAAAATATGATATTTTAAATTTCATGTAAGGGGGCCCTAAAAAATTAATAATTTAAGTTTTTCAGATTATATCGGTTTGAGGGTGGATTCCAATATAATGGGAGTGGCACATTTAAAATACGATATTCTTTTTGTAAATTTATATTTCAGTAAAAAAACCAGTCTTCCTTTTTGATAAGATATATTTTTCAATATGTTAAAACATCACTACGTTTCGAGGCTCAATGCCTCATCTTCAGGTGACTATGTTATAATTATAAAATGTATCAATTCTTTAAAATCTCGTCAAATATTAAAGTCAAATAATCAAATAATCACAATGTACTTCTTATTTTGGCCACCTCTCTGTTAAAATATGATATTTTAAATTTCAATTGGGGGGGCCAAAAAAAGTAATAATTCAAGTTTTTCAGATATTATTGGTTTGAGGGTGGAATCCAATATAATGGGGGGTGGTACATTTAAAATATGATATTTTAAATTTCAAGTGAGGGGGGCCTAAAAAATTAATAATTAAAATTTTTCAGATTATATCGGTTTGAGGGTGGATTGCAATATAATGGGGGTGGCACGTTTAAAAAACGATATTCTTTTTAAATTTTGAGTATGGGGGGGGGAACAATTAATAATTCAAGTTTTTCAGATTTTATCGGTTTGATGGTGGATTCCAAAATAATGGGGGTGGTTCATCTAAAATATGATATTTTAAATTTCAAGTGGGGGGGGCCTAAAAAATTAATAATTCAAGTTTTTTAGATTTTTTCGGTTTGATAATGGATTCCAAAATAATTGGGGTGGTACCTTCAAAATAAGATATTCATTTTAAATTTTGACTGGGGGGCTAAAAAAATCAATAATTCAAGTTTTTCAGATTTTATCGGTTTGATAGTGGATTCCATAATTGGGGTAGTACATTTAAAATATGATATTTTAAATTTTGATTTGGGGGCCAAAAAAAGTAATAATTCAAGTTTTTCAGATTGTATCGGTTTGATAATGGATTCCAAAATAATTGGGGTGGTACCTTTAAAATAAGATATTCTTTTGAAATTTTGACTGGGGGGCTAAAAAAATCAATTATTCAAGTTTTTCAGATTTTATCGGTTTGATGGTGGATTCCAAAATAATGGGGGTGGTTCATTTAAAATATGATATTTTAAATTTCAAGTGGGGGGCCCATAAAAAGAAATAATTCAAGTTTTTCAGATTTTATCGCTTTGATAGTGAAATTTTAAAATAATTGTGGTGGTACCTTTAAAATAAGATATTCTTTTAAAATTTCGAGTGGGGGGGCCCAACAAAATTAATAATTCAAGTATTTCAGATTTTATCGGTTTGAGGGTGGATTCCCATATAATGGGGGTGGCACGTTTAAAATACGATATTCTTTTTAAATTTTGAGTATGGGGGGAGGAAAATTAATAATTCAAGTTTTTCAGATTTTATCGGTTTGATGGTGGATTCCAAAATAATGGGGTGGTTCATCTAAAATATGATATTTAAATTTCAAGTGGGGGGGGCCTTAAAAAAGTAATAATTCAAGTTTTTTAGATTTTATCGGTTTGATAATGGATTCCAAAATAATTGGGGTGGTACCTTCAAAATAAGATATTCATTTTAAATTTTGACTGGGGGGCTAAAAAAATCAATAATTCAAGTTTTTTAGATTTTATCGGTTTGAGGGTGGATTCCAATATAGTGGGGGTGGTAGATTTAAAATATGATTTTTTAAATTTTGATTTGGGGGCCAAAAAAGTTAATAATTCAAGTTTTTTAGATTTTATCGGTTTGAGGGTGGATTCCAATTTAATGGGGGGTGATACATTTAAAATATGATTTTTCAAATTTTGAGTGGGGGGGCCAAAAAAGTTAATAATTCAAGTTTTTCAGATTGGGGGGCCAAAAAAAGTAATAATTCAAGTTTTTCAGATATTATCGGTTTGAGGGTGGATTCCAATATAATGAGGGGTGGTACATTTAAAATATGATATTCTTTTTAAATTTGGAGTGGGGGGCAAATAAAATTAATAATTTAAGTTTTTCAGAATTTATCTGTTTGATGGTGGATTCCAAAATAATTGAGGTGGTACCTTTAAAATAAGATATTCTTTTGAAATTTTGACTGGGGTGTTAAAAAAATCAATAATTCAAGTTTTTAAGATTTTATCGGTTTGATAGTGGATTCCAAAATAATGGGGGTGGTTCATTTAAAATATGATATTTTAAATTTCAAGTGGGGGGCCCAAAAAAAGAAATAATTCAAGTTTTTCAGATTTTATCGGTTTGATAATGAAATTTTAAAATAATTGTGGTGGTACCTTTAAAATAAGATATTCTTTTTAAATTTCGAGGGGGGGGGCAGAAAAAAATTAATAATTCAAGTATTTCAGATATTATAGGTTTGATGGTGGATTCCAAAATAAT